>JAITYT010000622.1:3176370-3196441 GCA_025433975.1 Liostenogaster flavolineata | reverse complement strand
AAAAAAAAAACAGTTACGTAAACAAAAAATGTCATTGAATTTTAATCATCAATTTCGATATTTTGAGTCGATATTTATCGGTGCCGACAACGTCGGTAGTTACAGTTATTTAAACGAAAACTGCGTTTTCACCGCGTCTAGGCAGTCGTCCATGCGTCCTGCATCTCTCGCATAGGCACCAGTTTTGCGTCTGCCACTAAAAGAGTTAACACCAACGACCATTGTGTAACGAATTACGATATCCAGTGCGTGGCATAATACACGTTACGTTGTACTGGGAAAAAAACGTATGACGAAGCAACGTGTTGTCGCGTATGACGTGCACTTAAATATTCCCCTTAATTAGCTCGAATTATACGCGGCGATACCATCTACGCGATGTTTCAAAATTGTAGCAAATTACGAGCGTAAATATCGTCGTCCATGTCGTTTGACTTCTTCAAAATCGCTTTCCGTAATGATTTTCATCCTTAGTCGGGAGTATCGGTTTCTCTCGTCCCAGTGAAATTCGTGGTTAGTTCGCGGATGCACGGAGAAAGCATCGCTTTGTTCGCGAGGATAGCTTTTGTTCTTGAAATTTCACACTCTATCCGATACCTCGGTATTCGATCCCGATTACCTTTCTTCCTCGAAGGAACAAACAGGCGAGGCGAATATCATTTAACCGGTATTTCACGTGATCGTGGGTATTTATTGGCTTCTTCGGTGACTCTGTAATTTTCTTGGTCGATCGTACCGATTTCTTGAAGCTCCATTGTTCCATTCTCCGTGCTCGACTCACGGACATACGTACGCAGACGGATGTAGGATGCAGCTATTGCGTAATCGTGCCAATTAATCCGAGTAATTAATTTGTCGGATGATTACTCGATTCGACAAAGTGTCCGAATGGTACGCTGCAAATTGCGATTTCTTGCATTTCTAATTGCACGCGAGCCTGTGAACTTAATTCTCTGTATTTCAAATATCCTCGATTGAAGATATAAATATTAATGCGAAGACATCGTAAAGATAAAAGAAAAATCCGAAGAGAACGTACCCACGTCCTCGATACTGTTGAAACTTACGGTATCGAAAAAAAAATAGAGCGTACAAAATCTAGCCCAACGTTTTTCAACTCGTAGTTGAACGCAAAACGTTTTAGAATTTATAATCTTCGTAGAATTACAAATTCCCTCAAATACCTTGCGAAAGTGATTTATAATGAAAAAAGATTCTGCCACGTTGTACATTAACGTTTAGTTTGGATACTATTTGTGAATAATGACGACACACGCGCATCGAATGAAAGTTAACGTACCGTAGGCAGTAATTCTAACTTTCATAATCTCGCAGGTGAACAAATAAAACCCACGTACCGTTGAGAACTAGACACATAAGATTCATTACGTATACTGCTAATTTCTCTGTAAACAGTGACTCGCGGAAAATTCAATCCAAACGGACTTCTCAATGAAATTCCATCGCCTGGATATTAATCTCTTTATTTGCAATTCTTGATGCTCATCGCGCCGTCGCGAGCATACGATGAAAGTACGATAATGTCATTGCTCGAGGAGAAAACACTTCTGCGTAAGCGATAAAGCGAATAGGAATTGTACGTCTTCGACTTTATATGTTTATCGGATAAAACCCTTAACCACGCTCGAAGGAAAGAGGGAAATTTTTTTTGGAAACAACTTTTGAAAAAATCACTAATTATAATCGTTATCCATAATACGTTATTTTCAACTCAAAGAAATAACGAAGTATCGCTTATCATCGTGCAAAATCTTAAAAAATCGTACAAAAATATGCACACATCCGGATACGTACTTCCTCGAGCTACTCGTTTCCTTATACGAGCATCCGTTAGAGAGAAACGCGTACGTTAATCACCTCTCGTAGCTACGACAGCACCGTGGAAAAAAAGAATACTCTATCGATAATTATTCGATCCTTACTCCGATCGGCTTGCCGAGACCGGTACCGATCGAGCTATCTTTAACTCGATCGGCTGAATATTGCTTAAGTCATCTAGGTGTAATTCTTGCGGTATAAACCGGGTTTACGGGGACCGAGTGAAAGTGGAGCGGTACCATGTGCCTCTCGATGGAGGTACAATACGATTTAACGTTGGTTACGCGAGCTCGAGGTGACAATTGTTATCGATTAAATTAAAGACGCACGTCATCAGTGCCCGTTCCTGCTCCCGATGTAAATTTATTTCGCAAATCTGCCATTTCGATTTCCATTTGCATCACAGATCGTACCATTCCGTCACGATCATAATTTCGTTATTCCGACGAATGAGTCGACACGCGACATCGCAATTAACCCTTTAAGCTGTAAAGCTTTAAGACCGTAAAGCTGCGCCTTCACTGCGTCTAGTCAATCGACGCAGTCGCATCTCGAACGAGATACGTCGTCTTTCGCGTTTCTCGAAACACTTTCAAATGACGATATATCGTCGTCTGGCACTAAATGGGTTAAACGCAGTTTTCGTTTAAATAGCTGCAACTACTTATCTCGTCGGCAAAAATAAATATTTCTTACGACATTTCGAAGTAGAAACATTGACTGTTAATATTTGGTCACCAGATGTCATTTTCAGTTTACATAAATGATTTTTAATAATGAAGATAAAATGAAACCAGACGAATTTTAAAACTATTTTATATTATATAAAAATGCAGTTGAAACTTATCGATCGTTATTAAAAACTTGTGGTTAATTACTCTATCGAAAATAACATGGTTTCGATGATTGTAAACAAAGCACGTACTAGATGGAACATGGAAACCGTTTTCTTTTAACTACGAAGTAGTATCACACCGTCGTCAACGCGAGAAAATATAAGTTAAGAAAAGAATTCTTTTTTTTTCCTTATTCAATTTTAATTACAACGAGGTTCCGTTCGACAGGTATCGGTGATTGCTATCGATGATATTTTACGTCACGGCCACCGTGACAGCCAATGCGACGTGTATCCGTTTTAATTCACGAGTAACGCGAATGACATCAACTACTGCGACGTCGCACGACAGCGATCAATCATAACGACCAGGAGCCACCCTGACACACATATATACTTATTATCTATAAATCCCAACGCGTAGAACGTGATGCGAAACGAGGAAGTTCATCGACAACGACACGATCGAGCGTGGGAACGAGTCCAGAAGCCACTGGCGATCAAGCGGTAGCGTTACACTTCAAAATCATCAAGAACAAATTACGAAATGAATCGAGCTCGTAGGAAAAGAAATTTCTCTTTATTACGTGGCGCGTCTTCGCACGTGTCGAAACGAATTCACGATCGTCCGTTCCTTCTCTCCGAGAGGAATATCGCAACGTCGTGAGAAAATCTTTCAGGATCGATCGAAGAGCGGCAAACAGCACCTCGTTCGCGCGTTCTCTCACTTTCGATTTCGAAGGTCTAAGCGCTAATCGACTTGCGCTCCGGCTTTTACCGATTTTTCATCGTTCAACGACTCGGTGAAAGCTCGCTCTTCTGCGAATCTCCGCCTGTTCGCTCGTCTGGATCCTTCGATGATCGCTCGTCAATTTTCTTCGTACCAGAGCGAGACGACGTTCGAGGGAAATTCGAATCGACGCGGTCTTATTAAACGTCGGAAAAAATTAATCGAAAAGGCAAAATAAAAAAGTGTCATAAGTTGTTTATCGTCCGTACGTAACGGTAATCGATAGGAAGAGGGATTAATTTTCGACGAAGAAACGCGTTGTAACTCGCAGGGAAGTCGTTCACCGAATCGTAATGGTAAACTCGGCCGAGATCGGATCTGGTTCTTTGAAATGACTAAAGAAGAAAAAAACGCGAGATCATTATCGTTCCTTATTCCCGTATAAACCGCAACTCACGGCGTAGTGAAGTCCATTCGTCACGCGTGCCTAATAGCGAAGGTGTTGGATGGAGGCTGGCGCAGATCGGCACTCGCTGGATGTTGGAGCCTCTCGCGGCTCGGCGGTTTAATCGGAGGACCCGAGATCGACTAGGCTTCGCGTAACGCTTCACCGGTGTGCCAAGAAGATCGCGCGAAGTTCGCGTGTAAGCTCATTCGAACGCGTAGTCTTTTTACGGTACGTCGATATCCTTTAACGTTCTATCGCGATTTCCATCTGGAATCGCGTCTAATGACCGATAATTATAAAGCACGATAAATGTAGCAGCAACGGCAGCGGCATCAGAGCAGGTTTTAGCTCGTTGCTTAAAGGGCACTTTCGTTAGAACGTACGAAGAAACGGTCACGACTCTCTGAAAGCGGCCTTTACCAAGGCAACGCGCAGCACAGCGCGCCTGGGTCCATTCGTGCCTTCCCCTCCTTCCACACTGAAGTTGTCCATGTTGCACGTTACCCCCTCCTATTGTTACCCCTCGGTTTTGAGGCAGCTTTTACGCCTCGTACGCGCACCATGAAATCATTGTTCCCCTTCCTCGATTCGACTCTGATTTCCCTCTCGTTTGGCGTTCCGTTAGCAGCTTCGAGTGGACAAATAAATGGACCTAACGGAAGGCTACAACGAGATATTCGTAGTAGTTAAGGTACTGGCATCGACGATCGAGATGCTGTTTAGCATCGGGCGAAAGGAGGGCATTCCTACCGAGGACGAACGTTACTTCGGACGATCGATAATCACTGCCTTTCTGTTTCCAGGTGATAAATGGCTGGTATCGTGTCTGGGCGTCCTTCACTTGAGCAAAGGACTGTTCTACAGAGTGGTACCGGCCGATCAGGGCTTCGGAAGCGGCGGGGAACCGCCTGGGTCTCCTACCGCCGAATACGCCGGGGTCTTTAGATTTCGTCTTTGGTGGTGCGGTGCTTGGGTGGAGGTCCTCGTCGACGACAGGTTGCCAGCGGTTCACGGAAGACTGGCTTTCGTCCAGAGTCGACACAGCGATCAGTTTTGGCCGGCTCTTCTAGAGAAGGCGTACGCCAAGTGAGTTGTCTTTCGGATCCTTTCATGGTCCATGACCTACGCGTTATAGCGATCTTATCGAAGGGATTGAAACGGAAAAATCTGATCGGGAGAAATACTGAAGTAACGTAATTATTTTTAAGGAAGTGCGAAAGTGTCATCATCGTACAACGATATATGGATGAGAAACGATATTTCTGGAGAACTAATTAAATTAAAATAGTTAGATCTTCCGCCGATAGCAACATTCCAACCGCCAATAGACAATATTTTGACCTGCGTCGATTATCATTTTCTATCCCTTCTATCTTCGTTTAAATCATCGACGAATCGAACACACGTTTTTGCTTATCCTGACACTTTTCCACGATTCTACCGAGTGGAACAAAGCTTAGGAACCAAACCCTCGTCTCTTGGCTCGGTATGAAAATATACCGGATCCGTTCTCGGGCGTTGTCTCGCCTCGGCAGAGATCTCGACGATCTCCGCAGAAAAGGCGCGATGCATCCTTACGTAGAAGGTGGTTTTCGAACCAGTTTGAGCGATCCACGGCGGAGTTGTCGTGGCTGTGGGCGGTGTGGGCGTTATTCACCAGGTGGACGTACGTTCAAGGTGCGTTTGCACGAAGAGCCGCGACCGACCTCACGGCGATAGATCGATGAACTTTGATCGTGATCTTAGCTCGCACGCCTACGCTAACTTATCGCTTCACGATGATTAGCGTGACTTTTGCATCGCGATGCATCGATCGTTGGCCCGCATCGCGAAAAGGACTCGTGACGTTCCTTAATCGAAATTCTGTATGCGCGATCGCGTCCTGATCAGGCATAACGTGCTTGCGATAACGCACGAGGCAAACTCGGGTCATCGGCTTCTTCGTATTTTCCATTCGAGATCTTCCTAATTCGCAAGACTCGACGAACGACGTCCATCTTTATATTAACAATGTATCGATGAAAATTCACGATTGCCTCGGTCCAACGTTTCGACGAAAAGCATCGCATTTCTTAATCTCTCGAGGAGCATTACCATCGATCCTACGCAGGATCGAAGACCTAGCATCGAGAATTCCGTTCTCAAGAACAATGCGGAACTGTTATTTGCTCGGATTCTTGCCGAACGCTGCTGTATTCGATCGATTAAATCGTCGCGAAGGAACGTTCAAGAGCGATAAAAACTCGAGTATCCTATCCGATCTTTTTTCTCCTCTCGTGGTCGCCTCTCGAGATCCGCGTAGCGGACCGCGACGAAAGATCTAGCCGCTGCTCACGGAAGATGAGTTTACGCGAATGAACGAGGGAAGGAAAGAAGGAAGAAAGGAACGACTCTCGACGAACGGACGGACGAACGGCGATGACCGGTTCTGGCGCGGAGGTCCTTGCTCCTCTTCTTAATCTTCCGTTGATGACCCTTCTTCCTCCTTCCTCTTCGAGCTCTTCTCTCTATCGCTCGTTATCCGCGCCTCTCCTCTTGGTCTTCGTGGTTCCGCCCTTCCCTGTCCTCCTCCTACTTTTTCTTTCCTTCCGTTCTTTTCTCTTTTTGCCATCGAAAGCGCAAACCTTCGAGGAGACTGAAGTCGCGAACTCTCGATACAGCGACAGGCTGCTGAAGGGAGGGCGGACGAGATGATGGCCAAGCCAAGGAACAAAAGCAAACGCCAGGCTCCTTGCCTTACGATGGAAAGGAAAGTACGCCGCGAGAGGGGGAAGAAGGGAGTATTCCGAAGAAAATGAACCGCGTTCGTAAGATTCTGCGACCTGTCGCGAGATAAGCGCACTCGAGAAAGCTCGTTTCTTATTCTTACCGTCGTGCAACGAGCGAGAAAGTTAAGAGAGATCTAATCTTTCGCGTGTTACGCGAGGTCGTGGCAGTCTTGCCAGGATCGTAATTCGCGAAAAGCAATGCGCGCAAATTATTCGAGTTTCGACCAACACTTCTTCTTTCCAACAAACAAGTGCAAGATTAACACTTTTGCTTTCGAGAACAAAACATTGAAGTATTATTACTTCACGCTTGTACATTTTCTAATAGTTTTGTTTATGTGATTCCGTTTTATTTACCTCTAAAAAAAATAGATAAATTCAAGTACTTTATATCTTACAAACACGCCTAACATATTTCAGTAACAGTGATTTCACTGCGGGAAAACATAGAAATAAAAATTTATGTAGTTTCGCGACGTAACCATTTGTACACGGAGGATTAAGTTTGATTTATAGTTCTCCGCATATATTACGAAATAAAGAATATAAAATTCAATGATACGACGATTAAATCACATCTTTCACCTAGAAAACTACTTTTCTCTAAAGAACATTTGACAAAAGTAATGTACGTAATAATATGGACAAAAGAATATACAATATGATATAAATAAAGTGTTCACTCACGTATACGATCCTCTGAAACGAAGATGTGGTCCTCGAAAGCTTCCTGTCGGGTCGCAGAATAACGAAAGACTGAAGGTCGATCACGAATCTGTAAGTTATATTACGGATTATAATCTTTTTGTTCGTGTGTAATGATAAACAATTGTTATGAAGGTGAAGGCAACAGACTGCTGTATGATCAACGCTTTTACAGTCGGAATTATTCTCGATTCGTACGGTTAAAAAAAACCGATTGTCACTGACGTTAAACAAAGACTGGAATTTCTAAACTTTACTAAATTACAAAAAACTTTCGACGATCTGTATTAACTATTAAATTCTATCGTTTGCGACACGACCTTGATCGTACAATATTCATACTTTTACGTACGAATCATTCGGTAGTCGTTTGTCAAGCGCAGTGAACATCGATTGTTTTTTTGTATCGTTAGCGACAATAACAGAGTTATTTCGTTTTTATTCCGTCTCTCGACTCTTTCCCGTTCATACGATTTTCGAGTTACGATATTCACCAAGACACTTGGAACTTTTATCGAAATACCTAATAGTTTTGACTCGAATAGTAATCAAGATCGTCAATTTCGATACAATGCTACAAACATTACGAATAAATGATACGTAATTGTAATTAACTCACGTTCGTCTCCTAGTCACTCCTTACGATCTCGAAATGCCGTGAACAGTGGACTGGCGCGAAGAACAGTCGATTTGAACGACGCTGGTCAGTTATCTCCGAGTGGCGTTTGCGTCGTAGCATACTCCTCCTCCTCGATATCTGCTCGAAAAAATTAAACGATCTTTTCTGATATAATTTACTCGTCGGCGCTGTTAGGAACTTAAAAACGCAAAGACATTATCAAATACGAAGCAATGAAGCATCCGTGACCGTTTTCGAACACGATATTGTAAGTAAATCGAAAATTATTGACTCACGTTTCGGAAGCTGTTGCTGCTAGTGTAACGTCCAGGAAGAAACTGAAGATAGCCAATGAGAGAAGAGTTACGTCATGTCGCGGTTCAAATTCGATTTCGAAGCGATCGGAACGCCGCCACCGGTAGTAATTGATACCATCGTAATCGATTATCGACCGCTAATTATCGAACGATAAAATCAATGCCTTTCTTTTCGACGTAGATGAACGTTAATTAACGCCGCTAATTTCAGAAGCGTGAATTCTAATGCCGACTGATGTTCCTTGTAAGGACTTAAAATTACAGTCATCGTTGAAAAATAAAATAATAGAAATTTTTCACTTTAGTTCGGCGCTGCCCGATAAAGAAAAATACTCTTAGTACAGCCGTCCATGGGATAGAAACACGAATTGTAGCATCGGCGTGAACGTGTTAAATGGATAAATCCTCCTTGGCGCCACTTATTGGTTTCTCTCGATTATAAATCGCAAGCTGTACGCGTACGTAAAAAATTCGAGGTATATTCGTGTACGACGTCATTTTACGTGGATAAAAGTCAGCCGATGACTCGATCGGATCAGCTGATATTTTTCCCAGTCAGATTAACTATGTTAATGGAAGAAATTCGCCTTTAATCGAACGTGCGCGTAAGAAGCTATAATGTAAACACCGTGAACGTAAGCGAAGATTTTTTTCTCTCGCTTCTTTCGACTCGCGGTAAGTTCTTACGTATTATTGTATACCGGTTTTACAGTGCTTCAAAGGTGCGTATGCGAGACGCGAAAATAGGTCGGCCTAAGAAGATCACGCCTCCGTTTTCCGCTTTCCGACTGGCAGAATGTAGTTAAAGTTAACGCGACGAGAAAAAGATTCGACGATCTTTTAATCCGTAATTTTAATCGAGAAATTCGCAGAATCTTTTTAACGCGTAAATTCGTCGTTTAAATTAATTTATTTATTTATTACAAACTCGTGGCTCGATGACGGTGTTCCACGTTCTCCGTCAAATCATTGTTTCATTTATCCTGTATAAAATAATTAATTTATCGCGCATTGTTCTAGCGTTACTTCGCTTAAATAAACCGTTAAGGAAGTAGAAAACTCGAGCTTTGATAAAAATCGTAAACTTATCGATGTTTATTTACACCGTTATTGCAGCGACTGTTGTATCGAATCGATTATACCAATCGTTCGAACCGTTCTATTGTTTCTATGCAGTTCGTTCGCGGTGATACGTCGAAGCGAGGAGCAACGTCATTGTGTCGACGACGCGTAACATTTGCAAACGCTCTTTCGTCAAGTACGTGGGTCGCATCGTAAATCGCATCGTAAATCGCGTCGTATCGCACTTGAAAATACCACTTGCTACCAACGACATTTTCATCGTGATGAAAATTCTGATATCGCGTAAGAATCGTATCGAGGAGTTCTTACATCCATCGATAAGTTCGATCCTCGTAAAATCCTCGAATACTTTACGAATTTTATTCGTTGAAGAAGAAGAAAAGGAATCGCTTGGTGTCGTTCGCTCTCACAAAACGCATCGACTCCTTAACGAAAAATTCGCGAACGAGGAAGCCATTTTGGTGAACGACCGCCGAAACGTCCTTGGACGCGCGTGCCATCGCGCACGAACAATTCACGACTCGTGAAACGACTCGGGCTTCCCGACGACAGCATCGAGGAACAGCGTTTATCCCTTTACGATGGATCGTGAACGCAACCAACGTAAAAATTGTCGCCGTTTCGACCCATTCGTGGAAAGAAAAACGCAATGATCGCGTGCTGCTCGCTTCTGCGATGGAAAAATAACGGTCTTCTCGTCCATTTATTCGTCCGGCGTGGCATACGCGCCACCGACCGATAGCACCGACATTATCGCGTTAAGTAAATCTCCAAGGCGTGCGTCGCTCGTTCGTATTTCCGTGCGCACGAAGGGAAAGAGAAAAAAGAATATCTATAAAATTGCGTTCATACTTACGTCGCACGCGTTACGAATACCACAACGAGCGAGCGAGCGAGCGAGCAAACGGCCTCTCTGCCCACGTCGAAGCATAATTTAGCTCGTCTTTCGCGTGTTTCTCGCTTCGACGGAAGCAAGAAAGCGTTTTTTGCCGATCGACCAACGAATGGTCGTCTTGCAACGACGAACGGAACCAAACCGGGACTGCGATGTAAATCTGTCGAAAAAAATCAGAAAACAGAAAAAGAAAAAATAAGATCGACGTTTGGCGATAAATTCGCGAGAATTTCTCCCTGTTGCGCGTTACGAGACGAGAGCGCGCGTAAAATCATCGTTATTCTTGCGAGAGAGTTTTCATTGTACGAAACGCCGTCGCTCGTAATTACGCTTTTCAGACGTGATTTCACTCAAGTCGGTGCATATGTACGTATCGGCACTGGAATAGGAAAAGAAGGAAGAAAAGCGACAAGCGGAAGGCGTTTACGGGAGTACGAGCGTCTGCGCTTTTGTTTACTCGCGCATCTCGCATCTACGAGCGAACTCGTACGCCTCGCGCATACCAATCGCCTTTCAGTTTAAGGTGCAATGGGACGACGGTCGATTAATAATTGATCGCGCGTCGCGGCGTCTATCCTCGCCACTTCCTCCGCGGTCGATCGGAATGCATCCTGTGGGGGTAATTCGTCGACGAGGAAGGATAATGGCACCTGGATACGCGATCTCGCTCGTGCCTCGCTTTATTCGTCGCGCACGACGTTCTTTTCGAACTCTCGAGATTGACTTCGAAAAAGGAGACTGAGATCGTTTCTGCGTCGATGCGATCGCAATAGCGATTTTCGTTGCACTTCGTCCTCTACGAACGTATCATTGCGAGGGAAAAAATTGACAAGGAGATAAGAGAGACATTAGCAATGTATCAGGTTGGTGCGTCGCATTTTTAAGTGAATTTATTGTTGTATATTAGGTTGCTCGGAAAGTCATTTCGTTTTTTTTTTATATAATTTATGTAATTGTGTTTATAAAGTGTATTTATATAAAACGTTGTTTTTTATGTTTTTATTGTTTTTATGTTGGGAAAAACTGTTGGGGAAAAAACGAAATATAAAAGTATTGTTTAATGTAAGTGAGTATATATATAAAAATGCGATATTTCATACGCACCAACCTAATATTACCGTCGAGTTATTTAGAAGCAGAACTTCCGCCTGATTTTATTTATGTTAGCATCCTACGAACGTCTCGTCGCTAGAAAGAAGATTATCGTGGAAGATACCAGTAAATATCTCGTAATTCTCACTAAAACAGTCAGTAGCTAGACTTTAACATCTTTGATTCGAAAGTGGTCGTAAAGATTGTTGCATCCAACGGATGAATCCGTCCGTCGTTAAGAGGTCAAGGAAGTTACGCGAGATTTCGAAGCGAGACAAACGCTTTCTCGCGTTTTAAACGTCGCGATATAGGCGCGAGCACGCGTCGAACGCGTCCTCGTTGACACACATACGTTCCGATTCGCATCGAGAAGCGACTCGTCGATCATATATATATCTCAACCTTATCGATAACATTCGCAAAGCATCGACCTTTTCTCTCTTCCGACTCCTCGAATCGTTCGATCATCGCGACTGAACATCATCGATCTTCCGAAACATTTCGAGTACTTGGAACGGATCATGCGGCCGTCAATGCGTATCGGTTACTAGAAAGCTCTGGTATCGTTCGCGCGTGCCGAGACGCCGTAAGGACGAATACTCGCCGAGCTATGCGTCTACGAGCGTCGATTTCCATTAGAAAACGTACCGGACCGACACACGGCCTTCTCCTTGTCGTCGTCATCTTCTCTTAAGTACGCAATTCCAAGCAGCGGTATCGAGAATTCAGAAAAGAAGAGGCTGTATGCGAATAGAAACGCTGCGTCCGTTTTTCACATTCGCATGGCGTCGTAGTGTTTGCGCGGAGGATTGCGCCCGTTGTTAAAAGTCGATCGCTAGTAAAAGCAATGTTCGTGATTATGGCACGTTTTTATTATTATTTATCTTCGCATTAATTTATATATATGTATACTTTATAGAAAGTAAATTAGCGCGTTTAGAAGCAATCACGCGAAAGTAATGTTGTTTAATTAGTTGATTAGTAAAGACGATCTTTAAAATTAATAGTTAAATAATTTTCTTTCGTTCTCCTTCCTAGAACGCAAAAGCAAGGTATACCTCGTAGAAAAGTAGATCACGGTAAGAGAGAGAGACAGAGAGAGAAAGAGAGGTATGCGTTAGAAAAGTGGATCACGGGTAAAAAATAGTAGACACCACCGGTTTTCCGTTTCTCGTGGAACAGCGAGGCGCACGATAGAGCACGTCTTTGAACGACGAGAAACGTCGTCTATCACGAAATTCCGATTCGACCGACACGACGTTGCCTCGTTTCTAACGACGATGATCCTATGAGTTCGATCGACGTCGCTCTTCTCTATCGCACCGAGCGAATAGGAGGTCGATAGCTGCGATCGATGTTGCGGTGCTTGACGTCAAGCAACGCGGTTTTTTTTTAGAGTTTTGTCGTTTCTTCGTCGTTGATTCGCGACGAGCCATCGTAAAATTCGTCGTCTCACCTCGATCGCGTTAGAATAACGTTTCTCGTTTACGTCTGGATTTATTCGAACTACGCAACAGTTCTATCGGAACGAAAGAATGGTGATTTTATTCTTTTCGAGGACGATTTAAAACGTTCGCGAATTCATCGACGAAGGCACGCTTTTTTAATCCTAATGCTTATTTATCTTAAGCTTAATGAAAGGAGCCTCGTAAAAACTCTTTGAATTTTATAACAGTACATATGCGTACGACTTTTTTCCCTATCGTAACGTTTAATAAACGTCGCACGATTTTTCTATCGTATATTAGAGTTAATTTTGATCGAAATTTAGAATTTGGAAATACGGCCCGAGAGAATGAAAGAGAGGGAGAGGAGATCACGGTACACGACGAGATTCGACTTAGAGATTTCTGGCGCGCTCCGCTATGCACCGAGCAGCGAACCAAGCGCACGCTCACGCGCACGGCGATACACGCGGTATTCGTTGAACGAGTATAGTCGACGTACGATACTTTCACTCGGCAAGTAGTCGGTTGGGTGCCAGCTACGGATCGGAGGTCAGTGCACCGGTGACCACGGTCCACGCTTTTATCTGTGGCTACGAAATTGTCACGAGAGGGGCCGACACGAACCGATACTCACGCGTACGATACACGCTCGTGTGTATAAAATGTTCGTACGTGTTCACGTATAGCGAATGGCCCTTTTTACGCGCGTCGATCTCGATCGATCGTGAATCGAGCGTGACGGTTCTTTGGTGCTCGACGAGAGGCTTTCGATCGTCACGTTCGCCACTTTTTTTTCTAGAGGATTCAATCAACCATGTACATATTGGAAAGTTACCCGAGTAATTATACAAATTATGTTTCTCTCTAGTTTATTCGATTCCGTTATGGACGTAGATGCGAATGGGAGGAGGAAGAAGATCATAGGCGCGTAGCAGCTTTCATCCGTGAAAGTTGTAAGCAAAATCTCAACGTTGAAGCATAGAAGGATCGCATTAGCTTCGAGCGTTCGTTGGTACGAATCTCCCGGTAGTTTAAACGTCAGCAGATTTTCATATTTTACGAATCCATCGATAAATCTTAAAATATCAGAAGTTTTTGTAACTGTCGGTTACCATGGCGATATATTAATCAAATAATAAATTTATGCGCGTTCTCAGTTGTTACTTGTCGATTCGTAAAGGCGTTTCTGTTAAAAAAAAATTAATATAAATATTTTTGTCAACGCGTCAGACAGATTTATATCAAAATTCTTTCTGTTTTTTTTTTAGATGTATTTTATATGTATATGGATTTATCTTATATGTAGATTGACGGTAGAGGGTTAAAGAGGGAAGAGCTATCGCGATGATAAATACAACTCGTAAGGACGCGAGACGCGAGAATCTCTGGAAGACGATCGGTGACGATGACGTAGAACAACCGCGTTAGTAATAATACGACAATGACTGCGCGAAAATGCGCGTCTTCGTGTATATATACGCCATCACCGGCTCTCCGTTAGTCATGCGCAGAACGGAAGTCTAGTATGAGCTACGATAAGCGAAGACGTCCAATCGGACAGCCTATCAAATCGACGCGTTTTAATGACGCGAACAAGAAAACCGTGATCAGAAACGTACGAGGAAGTCGGTGGCATATATACGGCTTAAAATCGTTGCGATCTTGTTCTTTCGTCTTGAATCATCCTACCGATCTTCTCGATCGAGAAAATACGCGTTTGAAGTTTCATTGATCGTAACGCACAATGGTAGACGCAATTTACGGACAACGTTGTTCTCGTCGCGCTGTACGTCGTGGATGAACGTTTCGCGAAGAAATTTCACGATGTCTTCCCCGTTTACTAGACCGTACTCTCCTTTAGACGTTTCCTCGCGACGCCCAATTTAACGGGTTCCTTCAAACGTTGAACTTAAAATCATGCTTTACGCGTTGCCACGTGCAGGTACGCGTTCAATACAATCGGCTCGGGAGTATTACGTGGCGATAAGTTAACGGGCAACGATAAATAAATATGTGTGTCATAATGTAACGGTTATGCATTTCGTTGACCCAGTAAAACTGGTTTACCGTGTAACATCGTTTTTAATTAAAACATTAGCAATTTTAATCATTGCGACTATACCGTATGAAAATATTTTGATCGTGCCACGCTGGATCGAAGTTTTCGACGTTCTCTTACATTCGTCGCGTTCAATTTATCGATCGTCGTTCGTCTCGTCGCGAGAGGACGCACGCGACGCGGTTGTACAATATTATTTAACGTCGATTAATTCCACGCTGTAGAAAAATTAAATTTAACACGCGCGTTGCCTTCGGCCCCAGTCTCTCCGACCAATGTCAAAGGAAATTTCGAAGCGATTTCCGCGCAGGTGCGTGAACGCGTTGCCGATTACGTACGATCTCTTATTAAAAAGACGGCGACGATGATACGAATTCGAATTGCAAAATCGTCTCCTCCATCGCGATGCATTCGTCTTCCCTGAGAAAATACCCATGTAATTCGCCACCGGCTCGTTGCGTGCGAATGGTTACTGTTTAGAGATTAACTAACGCGCGTTAGCAGTCGTACGCATATTTACGTACGTGCTGCCGCGATCTACGCCTACTACGTACGCGCGTAATATCGGTGTGCTGTTGTACCTTACCAGGAGTGGTACGGCCATTCGAGGTAATAGAGATAGATATATACGATGAACGAGAGAACGAGAGAGAAAGATGGGCACCCCGTTATCTACGCAATGCTAATTCCCGTAGGAACGGCACATCCAGGAAGATAAGATCGGTTTTACTCGCGAGTCTCGTCGGATTCACCGAGTATCCACTCGACCTTCTTTTCTCCTGCTGCTGCTGCTGCTGCTGCTGCTGCTCTATTCTCATTATGAACTTTGTGGCGTTATAGGTCAGTAATAATGTGCAGGCTCGACAAGAAGTCCGTAACAATGCGAACCCTAAGAAAGAGGGATAAAGGAGCCTCCTCGAATACCCGCTCGATTTTAATTTTCGACTTTAAGCCGGATTAGAGTCGCGGGAAGTTCTGCGACCTTGCTAAATCTCGACGGATATCGAGACGACGTCGTCGTCGTCGCCGTCGATAGCTACACGAAGAAATTCATTATCGTACGATTGACGCGCGAATCGGCGCCACTACGCTTGACTTTTTGCAAGACGAAGCGTTGGAGTGCGGAACGACGATAAGAAACGTCGTGGAATTTTGTCTCGTCGCTATCGTCGAGGTCGAAGGTTAGAAAAATGCCGATCTTCGACTTTCCCCTCGTATCTTCTTAATCGAATGGTCGAGGTGCGCGACGACGATGCTTCGATGATTTCACCTCGCGATTTTATCACGGCGTCGTGAGAAAGAGACGCCCGAATTAGAAATTCCACGGATCGATGAACGACGAAGTAACTTCATTAACGAGACTCCGTTGGTCTATCTCTCCACATTCACCGTCGTAATTGACTATCAATTCTCACTTATCGCGCTGTTATCCGCTTGTACGGAATTTACCTATGCCGCGTACCTACCGATATATGCCCTCCCCGACTGGCTCTCTTTGCTTGCAGACTCCACGGCTCGTACGAGGCGCTCAAATACGGCACGTTACTGGACGGCTTGTCCGACCTTACCGGGGGAATTACCGAGAGCATCGCGATACGCCAGGATCCAACGGCCTGCGGCCGTGCGCTGTCGAAACTTCTGGACATGACGTCGCTCATTACTTGCACTGTAAATAACAATCAACAGCAGCAAGTGAGTAAGAGCGATGAACTTTCGTAGATAGGTTTTTATTTATATTTTACTCTATGGGTAGAGGTGGTATGTAAACGTGCCATTTTTTTTTCTTATAGATACGTGCCAGTACCGAGAAACTCGCCAATGGTGTTCAAATGGGAATCAATTATAGATTGTACGCCATCGAAAGGGTAAGCGTCGATGTAAGCCTTTCTGTCGATTAATGTGAATGCCCTCGGAGTGCTACTTTAAATCGAGATCGTTGGATATAGGTCGAAACTTTTGGCGGCGAGGCTGTACAACTGGTGAAGTTAAGAAACCCTCTTGGGCCTGGAGGAGAGTACGTTGGAGCTTGGGCTCGAGGAGGATTAGAGTGGGACGAAGTTCCAGTGGTAGAACGAGAACGCTTGGCGGTGAGAAATATGGCCGAAGGAGAATTTTGGTATGTGAAATATCGATCTCTTTATTCGTAATTACGAATATTTAGTAAATAATGATAATTAAGAAAATTAATAGATCGAACGTTTTTATCATTGGAGCAATGCGGGCAAGTAAGACGTTAAATAAAAATTCTTTTTGTATTGTCACAGGATATCTTATTCAGATTTTGTAAAGACATTCACCCATTTAGAAGTAGTACATCTGGATGCCGAAACTTCTCGAGACGAACCATCCTTGCATAGCAAACACACGTGGCAAATGAAACTTTATCAAGGTAGTTGGAGGCGTGGTGTCACTGCCGGAGGATGTCGAAACAATCAAGGTTACTCTTTGTTTTAAAGTCATTTTCTAAGGTGTTTTTATATAGTTGTATGTACAGCGAATCGTATAAGGTTTGAAATTTTTGTTTTAAAAATATCGATATACGTATTTATATTGCAGAGACATTTCACATAAATCCACAATTACATCTAATTCTTAGCGAAATGGAGGAAGTTATTGTCTCGTTGAATCAACATTCTATTATGGAGCCAAAGGTAGGATACTTTTATTATTATTATAAAACACCACGTAAAATGCTTATTCGTGGAAAGTAATCTTATTTTATTTTATTCAAGGTGATAGGTTTTACGGCATATACCTTGCCGAAGAATAGCACGGAATCAATAAATAAGCAATTCTTTAAGAAGAACAAGTCTTTGGTAAATTCGCAATATACAAATAGTCGGCAGGTGAGCCACAGATGTCAGCTCGAACAAGGTGGATACCTGTTGGTACCGACGACCTTCGAGCCAACTCAAGAAACGAGTTTCACGCTACGAGTGTACAGTAGTAAACCTCTCAAACTCAAGTAAGTTTACGCGTCTACGAGAAGTAAAAATAATTATAATAAATATGATCGATGTATGTATTATATAATAATTTAAATGTTAATTTTACAATATGTTTAAAAGTAAATGTCAATAAATAAATACGATTAAATAATAGATATTTTGTTAACTAAAAGTTCTATTAGACTTTTAGATACACCACCATCTTTGATGAAATCTGCGATCGTCAAAGCTCCACCTCTCGAGGGAAAAGGTTTTTCGCAATACGAAGCCGTATTTTTGCAATTAGCTGATGAACACAGGACAGTGAATGCTTTCGAGCTTCAAGAACTACTCGAAGCTTGTCTTCCAAACGGTAGAGCACTATCTTTTCTAAGAAATGCATTTCCGTTTAATTTTTTATAGTTGAAAATCCAGAACGATTACATTTACTGAAAAAAAAATATACTAAAATAATTCGAATAATGCGTAACTCGTAAAAAATTTATATTTTTCCATTTTATTTGCAGACTATATTAAAAGTTGCGCTTGCATGGAGGTGTGCCGACAAGTAGTCCTAACAATGGATGTATCCTTGAATACGATCTCTTAAACTATATATTTATTAGTAGCTTTATGATTAAAAAATATTACATTTTAAAATATTGAAAGTTTATTTTCCTTAAGTATTTATTATTCGTAAATAGAGTTCAGGAAGCGGTAGATTAAAGTTCAATGACTTTAAAGATCTCATGTGTAGTTTAAAATATTGGCAGGCCGCCTTTAAGAATCACACGAAAGAAAAGACTGGTATACTCAAAGCTGAAAGACTACGAGATGCTCTGCTTGAAGTTGGTATGTTAAACAGTATTTTGGCCTGCGTAACATGTACCATATGATCGAGGTAAAATTGAAATTTTTCATTATCATTATTTATTTTAGGTTTCCAATTAAATACAGATGTATTATCAATCCTGATCCTTCGATATATGAGAAAAGACGGAACTTTACGATTCGGTGATTTCGTGTCAGCGATTCTTCATCTGAGCGATGCATTTGGTATAAATTAGTATATCTATGTAAATTTGTAAGATCTATTAAATTGTTCAGTGATAAGTATATTGAAGTTGTTACTACTAAACATAATACTTGGAAGTATTGGACGAATAACGCGGCCGTAATGCATGAAATACAACAGTTAATAACTGTAATAAACTAGCCCACTCGATTATCTTGTATAGCAACCGTTATCAACGAACTCCAGAGTAAGGACATGCCTAATATCATTTTTTTCTTCTTTTTAGATATTTTTGAAAGTAAAGACCCTTTACAGAATGGAATTATTAAATTAACTTTAGCTGAGGTATGTATCTTATCGGCATATTAATAAAATTATAAATTATTCATAGATCATAATTATATGTATGATTAGTCTTTTTCTATGTATTTATAATCTTGATAAGTACAAATTAAAAATATATATTGAATATTGTGTTTTTGCGTATATAATACATATCGTTTATCAATCAATTTCTTTTACAGTGGCTAAGATCGTCTCTGATGTGCTGAAGTGACCGTTAGTATAAATTATGTACCTCGAAGTTATTGTAAATAATTTTTTTTACTTTGTAATTAGGTATAAGCGTTAGCCATATTAACGATTAATGATCAAATTCATCTTAACTGTTTGTAAAATAATATCGTTAATTTCGCGTTATTGCTGATCATCACCTTGCTACTCCATTACACTTAACTTACAACTGTGTATAATAGATTTTGTATAAGAATACTGTATTGAACAATAAAGTTAAGTATATTTTGTATATATTTTATTCACCTTCCATAGAAAAATACGTAGTGTATTAGAAAGCGAAAGAGATAAAAATATATATAGATTTACGTAATAATTGAATGAGTAATAATTATCTACTGACGGTACTGCAGTTAGATAACTGCCGATAATTTTGAACTCTATTTTAGTTAGCTCCATTAATTTGTTAGTCATATTTTATATCTGTATGGTAGCACCACGCAAAAAATATTGAATTTTTAAAGTAAAATAATGTTTTTGCTTTGTAAGTGCATTTTATTGGATAATTTGACGAGTAAATTTTAACAGTTCCTACTAATAATTACATTCGTGCATATTATGTTACTAATGTGACCCTAATTGTAAATGTTTAAACAGCAAATAATAGTTCTTAGTTCTCTTATGATAACGTAGCATCGATAATTTTTGAAATTTCATTTCAAATATACATACATAGAAGTATAAATCTCTACTAGTGAAAATGAAACTTTGTATATCA
>JAITYT010000622.1:3151215-3170062 GCA_025433975.1 Liostenogaster flavolineata | reverse complement strand
GTATTTTTTTTTTTTTTTTTTTTTTTTTTTCGTCGTTTCTCCCTCGAAGGATGCGATTCCATCCGGATCGAGGGGAAAAAGGACGTCGTTCGCGTCGATGCGAAGCGTCTAACGCGATAATTTCTATTTTTTGAACGGCGATCGCGTAACGAATGATTATGTCATCGTTCGCGTTGTATTTCATCGAGTGAGTCTATCTTTGTACTCAAAGAAAAAAAATGATAGGACGTCGTTACGGGCACGAAACGCACTCGTGTACGTTTTTTTCTCTTATTTTCTTTCATCCAAACGATTTATCGAGTGCGATTCGTTTCGAGGTTAGATGTGTCCTCGGTATCGCGTGAATTCTACGTCGACTTCGCGACGTGGACGACATTCGAATCGTCCGCGTCGTTCCATCGAACTTATTCCCCATCTTTACACTCTCGCGTTTACCGATGAAGTAAAAAGCAGTAGTACGCGCAGTTTCCAAACGACTCTTGCTTCCTTCGTGGCCGGAACGTCGTCGATGATCCAGGAGAAAAAGAGAATCTCGATCTCGTTCGTATTCTTCGAAGAAGGAAGATCGTAAGGTTCGATATCAATTCTATCTTCCCTTTCTCTCTCTCTCTCTTTCATGAAAATGCTCGGGTTCAACGATCGAATTTCTAAAAATTACGCATTAACGTCGATAGAGCGTTCACGAGCCTACCAATGAGAGGCTCGAGCCTACGACGACGTAAAGTCGACGTAACGACGCGAAGGAGCACGGAGGGACGAGAGGGAGACTCGATTCGCGTGTGTGCGCGCGTAGCGTAAAAAAAGAGGAAAAGAGGAAGAGAAAGAGACGCACCGAAAGACAGACTTAAAAACGCTATGTCAGGGACACGAGTAACGTGACCGAGATTCTACGCGACATACACCAACAACGTATCCAATTGAGGACGGCCTTTGCTGCATACTGTTCTCATACCGATCGATCGATTGGCAACGCGATCGCGTCTGCGCCGTATCGATCGTTCGTTTACCCTTACGCTCGAGACGGACGACCCTCCTCGTCCTTTCTCTCTCTTTCTCTCTCTCTCATTTTTAACTATAATATTTATCAATTAAGAAAGAGCGCGTCATCGTCGTCGTCGAGATTCGCAGGACAAAGATCGAAAGATTCTCTCGTATTTCGCGTTAGGACGGTCGGTGGCCATCTTCGAAAGAGATCGTCTAAGCTCGTTCTCAAGAACGAGACGCAAGGTCAATCTTCTCACGTACAAGGAGGTCAACGGGACGCGTCTTGCGTAACCCTGGCTTAGGGCCAGTGCGTGGTAAAAGCGCATCGCCAGAGTTCAATGGAGTAACGTCAAGCAAAAGGTGTATTTATACATCGCGAAGATACGTAGCGGACCTTGCGGAGAATAGACGATTGCTAAATGCGTATCCTTGTACGCGCGTCCGTAGATATCGCTAGACGCCGTGATTACGCGCGAAACGAAAGCTTCGACGATTCGTTATTCGCTTACGAGTCGATCGATTGCGAGCAATCAGAAACGAAAAAATCGACGTCTACTCGTTGGTACTTTCGACGATACGCTCGATCGTGTCGTCTAATAATTCGCGATGAGAGTTAACGTACGAAGTCGTTAGCAGAGCGTCGTCGGATCTAACGATCGTTTTAACAATGCGATGTGATCGGCGTACGAAAAGAGGGGAAACCTTTGACCGACCTATGAGCATAAACACGCTTATAAAAACTTGTTAGGCTCTGTTCTAGGAGGGATCGTTGGTTGGACTCTCTGTCTTTAGATAACATCGAGGATCGCATGGGTAGGCATTCGGTTCGACATTCTCTTTCCGTCAATTTTCCGACTAGAATCCGGGAAGGAAGAAAGCGGAACGAAATCTTGCGCAGGACGCCCCTACCGTTTTAAAGTACATAATTCGATGATCCGACGTTCAGCGTTATGTCATTGACGCTTACCTATAACGTTTGGATATCTGTCGCCTCCACGCGCGGCCTTGCCGCTATTACGCGTTTGGCTTACATTTTAAATTGAATTTGAGTTATAGCGAAGAATAATTTCGACGAGACTGAATATCGATGTTCCCGCGATTACGGATTTGCAGCGAAGATTCTCTTCTCTTACGCAAACATCGATCCTATCGAGATTTTTAGACGTTCGATTCCTATTAGATTATAGATATCTATGGGTCGAGAATCAAGGAACGACAGTTTTTAATAGTTACGACGATAAGACGAGTATCTCTTGTTTTTTATTTATCAATAGTCGTGAGCTCGATCAAGAGCCCATTGACTCGAAAGGCAAGTATCGCTTTGTCTTTTCAATAAACATATCGTTAGCGATTGTTTGTTATCTTGAACAGTACACCGTGAATGCACTCGGTACGAGCGTCTCAAATATTATAGATTGGATTGAATAGCGCCTGTGATAGTTCTCTACACGATCTGTAAGCGGCTTAGCGATGGTCATTGATCTTGAAAAAAGTAAGAGCACCGTCTTGTCATTTACTCCTAAAAGAATATCTTGCGTAGAATTCCCAGTATATCTGTGAACGTCTCGTAGAAAGTTTAAGCGCGAAGTTAAATTCCATCGTATTTAACGTGGCTTCTTAAGTACGCGTTTGTGTGTTTGCATACGTCATAGAAAAGAATTTGATTGCGTCTACACAGATTGCACTTATGAACGAGTAGTGATTAAAAATTTGATTTATTTAAAGATTTATCTTCAAACGAGACGACGTTATATCTGTTGATTTACGTGATTCAATTTTATGATAATTCTAGCAAACACTTAACAATTATATTAATACGATACGCCAAGTGAAAATTGTATTTGGTTTCTAATATCGAAACCTCTGTTTGCTTTTGATCCAAATCAAAAATAAACTTTTTTAATTTAATCTTTTAATTACTTTATTACGTGTATGCATACGCAGACACATATTTTATTATGGAAAATAAATGTATTCTATTCGTCGTTGCTAGTCGAATATTTCGCAATTGTATGTACAGCATGAGATGTATTTTGTGTCACACATACAGCTTTAAATGCAACGAAATGTGATAACCTTTATAACATTTCGACGTATGTACATAAGATTCTTATGAAATCCGCGTAAAAAGTCGTTTTATGCCATCGATGAAATAAGATTGAAGTTTGTACATATTTAAACTTGCGCTGCGCGTGCAATGTTTAAAATACATTCAACAGAGAGACAAGTAAGGAATTTTTAGTTTGGAAAATAACCAACCTTGACACAGGGAAATAAAGGAACGAAACGGTTCGATACGAATTGTGCAATAAATATTTGAGAAACGGAATACTTTTAACGTACTCACTGTTCAAATTATTTACTTTCTTTCGAGAAGAGACGAATGCACCATTTTTTTTAAATAATTAATGCAAACAATTTATTCGAAACCGTTAAGACAGGTACTAATACCGACAGTTCATAAATTAACATTTGAGGTTTTATACGGTTAGATGGCGTAACATGACAAAATTAGAAACGTTGATTCGTTCTAATCTGATATTCTCAGCGCGCTCTAGTAATACGAAAATGAATTACTGATTATTTAGTTTATGATAATAATTTGTATAAAAAATAACTTTACGTTGGAATACTTCCCGTCATTCTGTTTCTCGGTAAAAATGATTTAATTAATAATCACGTGAAATCAATATCAGGTAATCACACTCACTAAGCACGTTTCTTATCGATATGCGTTATTGTTATTGTTCTCGTTATCGTTATCGTTATCGTTATCGTTACGTAGCGTTTTTTAAAAATTATAATTACGTATATAATCTAATACGTACGTAAAGCGCAATTAATCGATCAATTTACCGAAACGACAATTTGGATACTATGGGAAATATTTTGAAATGTTTTTGTCTACTCCTTTTAAATCGAAATAATCGAACAAAATTCTTTTAAATGTTCAAATCTTGTATCATTTCTTTGCACTAATTGTTTCGTATATTTTGAACGAATGTTAGTAAATTAAACATTTCGGAATGTTTTATAAAACAATTACATTATATTTATGCGTTCTGCTAATTGATGGACGTTTAATACATGTATCTATTTTGAATGACGGAACGAGTCGAATCGGAATTGTAGATATAAATCGCGCTGGAGTTTTCTGAAACGTTAGAATTATATTGAATTACGACAATACGCTAATTAAAGTTCGTTAATCCGTAATAATAATGGTAAAAATTCCATAAAGTATAATTAAGACATCGAAAGATGTAGTTACAGAGTGATACACGTATTTGCTTTTCAATTATTCTATTGTCATGTTACTTGAAATAGAAGGTTATGGTTTGTTTCAATATATTTTTCATCTATAGTTCAAGAAATGATTTGTAGATTTAATTACTCGATAAACGATTCTTTGTTCAGGTTATAATGAAACATGACTTTGTGGTTGCATACTAAATATAAACGTCACTTGACGAACAGATAACGCAATAACAATATTTTATTCATATCAATAAATATAATTTTATTCAATGTTCGTCATTTCCTGAGTTGGCAGTAACAAGATATATGCTTAAATTTGTAATTGCATAAATGTACAGACGATAACAAAAATATCGCCATATAAATGTAATAGTGCAGTACAAGAACTTATCAACTTTCTGCAACAACTGATACTCTGTTTTTTAAAATGTTATCGTGTTCTTCTTAGTAATGAAATAAGGTAAAATAATGAAACAGAATCGATTAATTAATTATTGATTTTAGTATGCAAATGCAGTGTGATTACAATGTGGTAGTATCTCATATAAATGTTATTTGGAAGTGAGATGACAAATACAGAAAACATGACTGAAGGTAATTTAAAGTTTTTGTACATATTTTCATATTTTAGGATTAATTATTATTTTGCATCTTTGTTTTGCATCTTTGTTCTTATGTATGTACGTATGACAGTTGTAAGATATTAAAATTATGGTAAAAGAAATAACTTTTATAGGAGGAGAGACCCAACCAAATTCAGGAAACGAGGCTCAAACTGGTATAGTATAATATTATTTCACACATTAATAAATTTTCGTGTATCCGCATATATTTAATGTCATGTGTGAAGCTCGATATAATTAAGTTAGTGTTCATTGTAGGCATCTGTTACGTTACAGAATGGGGCTTCACCTCTTAGTTTATTCCAGTATAAGAAATAGGTGGTTGTTAGAACTGAAGATATTGCTATAATAATATAATATGTATTAAAAAATTTATGATATATTTATTGCCTGAAATACTATATTTCAGTTTTAACTATTAGTAAGGTAAAAATGATTTGAAAGATCTTATGTTGTAAAATGATTATCAGAAACCTCAGAGCCTAGAACTGGACATAGCGAAGAACTATACGAAGGACCACCCGATTCGGTTTCACACAATATACCTGAAGGATGTCAAGACTTATTAACGGTTCATGGTACAACGCAAGGGGAAAGTAGCGATGCAGTTAGTATTCATACTGCTTGTACTTCAGTTTCTGGAAATGGTAAGTACATTCCATATAAAAGTATATCGATTCAACTTGTCGTGTAATTATCAGCAATGCATTACTTCTATCGTAAAACGAGTTATTTTATTAGAAAAAAATAATAATATATCTCTGTTATTTAGAATCAAGTTGCAGTAGGATAAGTGCAGTAACAGTAGTGTTACCTTGGGGTGCTCAGAAGGAAACAGTGAAGCCTCAACAAATTGGCGACATGGATTTAAGACCTGGAGAATTTGTGATGCGAACTTTGTTCGCAGAGTTTACTTCGCAAGCAGAAAAGAAAATGGAAGCTGTTATGACTGAACATGTATGTAAAATGTATTTTCAAAGCTTTTTATTTTAATAATATATCAATGTCTTTTCAGGAAAAACCACTTTCTAAAGTTTTACAAAGAGGCGAAGATCCGCAATTCGATCAGCTTTTATCAGCCTTTGGATCTGTCGCAGAACATTGTTTGCCTTCTATACTACGAGCACTTTTCAATTGGTACGAACGACAGTTAGTTGATCAAGGAAGTGACCAGAAAAAACCCGCTGCTGGGAAAGAAGATCAGAAAGGCAAAAGGTATATTTATTTTAGACACCTTACGTATAAATACATTTATGAATATGTGCCTTATTTCAGCATTATGTACACTATAGTATCAGGAAGCGTGGAAACGGTAGAAAGAAGCGAAGCAGATTTACTTCAGGAACGACGAGATCTCGCAGTTGAATTTATATTTTGTTTAATGTTAATCGAAGTTTTACGTCAATTGCCATTTCATCCAGGACATGAAGATCTGGTGACTTATATAGAAAATATTGCTTTCAAACACTTCAAGTACAGAGAAGGGTAAGATAAAAATTATTATCATTAATTGAAAATAATTCGAATATTTTAATATTAATCGTTTCGTCGTTTTTTTAGCATTCAGAGTGAACCTAATGCTGTCAGTATTCATATTATAGCTGATCTTTATGCAGAAGTAATAGGTGTTTTAGCCCAGTCGAGATTTATGTCTGTCAGGAAACGTTTTATGGTAGAATTGAAAGAACTTCGTGCTAAGGAACCAGGACCACAAATTACGCAAAGTATTATTTCTTTATTGATGGGAATGAAGTTTTTCAGAGTCAAGGTTATTATTAATTACGTTTATTATATTTTTTATAATATTACACTTTTCTTCATACATATGTAAATGTCGTATTCTTTAGATGGTGCCGATAGAAGAATTTGAGGCTTCTTTTCAATTTATGCAAGAATGTGCGCAGTATTTTTTAGAAGTTAAAGATAAAGATGTAAAACATGCTTTAGCTGGTCTCTTTGTTGAAATACTTGTACCAGTCGCTGCTGTAAGATTATAGTGTATATTTTGTACTTTAATTTGTATGTTTTATATGCCATTATTTGATTTAATATTATTCGGAAATATAATTTTTATTATTCAAATTAAACATTCGAAATATTTGAATTTTAGGCAGTAAAGAATGAAGTTAATGTGCCATGTTTGAAAAATTTCATCGAAATGTTATATTCTACAACACTGGATATGTGTACTAAATCTAAACATAGATTGGCGTTATTTCCTCTGGTGACTTGTTTGTTATGTGTTAGCCAAAAAACATTTTTTCTACAAAACTGGCATTACTTCTTAGCAATGTGCTTGTCTCACTTGAAGAATCGAGATCCTAAAATGTGTAGAGTAGCATTAGGTGCGGTACATTTTTTTTGTATATCTAAGACGTTTATGTTGATGTAATTCATTAGAACTTTAATTTAATATTCCAGAGGCCTTATATCGCTTACTTTGGGTTTACATGATACGTATTAAATGTGAAAGTAATTCAGCAACACAAAGCAGATTACAAAGTATAGTAAATTCTTTATTTCCGAAAGGATCGAAGGCTGTTGTACCACGAGATACGCCGCTAAATATTTTTGTGAAAATAATTCAATTTATTGCTCAAGAGAGACTAGATTTTGCAATGATGGAGATCGTTTTCGATCTATTATCCGTGGGTAGACCCGTAAAAATCATTCTAACGCCTGAAAGGATGAGTATCGGATTGAGAGCATTCCTAGTTGTGGCAGATAGCTTACAACAGAAAGAAGGCGAACCTCCTATGCCCCGAACAATGGGTGTATTACCTAGTGGCAATACTATGCGTGTGAAGAAAACGTATTTAAACAAGGTATTTTATATTATATAATATTGCTAGGAAATTTAATAAGTAACGTTCATTCTAAGTTATACGCGATTTCTGTATAAAATCTAGATGCTGACTGAAGATACTGCAAGAAGCATTGGTATGTCTTCATACTTTCCACACGTTCGTAGAGTATTTGTTGATATTTTGCGCGCGTTGGATGTTCATTATGGCCGTCCATTGATGATGACAAACACTCAAAATGTGAATAAAGAACCGGATGAAATGATCACTGGGGAGCGCAAACCACGAATAGATCTTTTTCGTACTTGTGTTGCTGCGGTTCCGCGTTTAATTCCAGATGGAATGACTGGTGCGGAATTAGTTGATTTATTGTCACGTTTAACCGTTCATATGGACGAAGAACTTCGAGGCTTGGCGTATCAGAGCTTGCAAACATTAGTATTGGACTTTCCTGATTGGCGACAAGACGTCGTTCTAGGATTTACACAATTTCTTGCAAGGAACGTTCAAGATACATTTCCTCAACTTGTCGATAATGGCTTAAGAATGTTGTTACAACTTCTCACCAGCTGGAAAAATGCGTTAACTAGTTCTAACGTAAGATCTAAGGAACAACCCGTAGATAACACTAGAAGTAATATACGCGTGGACGTTGGAATCAAAAGAAGTGAATCTGGCCAGGTTTGCATCAATACGTTGCACATTGACTAAACCTGATTTTTTTTTATATGAGCATCTTTTTTGTTATAGAAAGTGGAGCCAGTATCAAGTGCGTTTCATTTGGTAGAAGGGTTTGCTCTGGTTATGCTCTGCAATTGTCGACTTTATCCTCGAAGACTAGCTGTTCATATACTTCGCGAAGTGAAATTTTTATTAAAAATATTTGGTATAAACTATTTTCGTATTATTGCAACTTATAAATATGTAAGTATAATATAAAGTATATTAATTTATTTTTTAATCATAGGTTGTCTAGAAGATGATCAACCCGCTATTGACGTAATAGATGCATGTTGTCCAGTTGTTTTAGAAAAATGTTATCATATGTTGCCACCTGCAGAGAAAGCAGCTGCTGTGTCCACGTCTAACGTTGATCTTCAGTGGATAGTTGATAGAAGTAGCTGTGTTTGGACAGCAGGTAGTTACAGTTAGAGATATGATTAATTATATTTCAGTAATGCTAATATGATATCAAGAGTGCATATCATACTAACGAAATATTAATAATTTTATATAGGATTTCACGATGAAAACAGTACAAAGAGTTCGTCTTCTCTCAATTTAAATGGGGCTGATCCATGGGGTACCTGCTTATTTGCATTTTTAGAAAAGGACAGAGTTCTTACTTTGTGCCCCAATGCAGTTGCTCATTCTTGGCCTATTGTTTTCACTCGTATAAACTCACTTTTCTCGGTAGTTGATCCAACGTGAGTTAAACTTTACTTGTTAAATTAAACTTGTTAATAAAAAAGAAATATTTTTTAATACAATGGAAATATTTTTTATTATTTTAGGCCGGTAAACGATAACAGGGCATCTTTGTTGAGGAGCTCTACTGCAGTTAGGAAACCTGTAAATGAAAGAGACGTCTACATGCATGTCTGGAAGAATTATTTAACTTTCGGATACAGAGTTGTACCACCAGTTCCAAGTCCTGTTGTACGTTGTGCCAGTCCAGACTTAAGTCTTAGGTAAATTCTTTCGTTTATTTTTTGTTCAATTTATAGCATCTCATTCTGTTACATCAATTATTTGCTCATGTCGATGATGTTGAATTTTCACTAAGTAATAAGTTCAAATAACAAAGATAAGTGTTTCGTTATATTATATTTCTATGCGATATTAAAATGGCACCATTTCATTAATTTATTTACTAATAAGTAAAAACGAACGAAAAGAAAAGATTTTACATTAAACGTCATATATAAGGTTGTTTACAATGTTGTTAATCGAGCTTTAATTGTAGTCATAAAAAATGGGTTCTGTCAATTTGTATTAATTGGTATCAATTGGTGTTGGGTCGTGTCTGCTTATGTCTGTTGTATACGGAAACCGTTTCAAAAATTTGTATTCCACCTTCCTTTACTTTGGAATTCCTTGTAAGGATTGTATTATAATCTTTCTGAAATATGATAGTTTATATTCGTACATAGCGCTCTTCCTTCTGTTGGCACGCACATCAAACCTAAAAGTATATTATTCTTTAATGTATAATGTAGCACGAAATAAAATGTACACGATATTTTCAAAATCGTAAAATGCACGTTCACTAATATTTTATCAAAACATTAGCTAGTATTATGAACTGCATACTGAACAAACTAGTACCAATTTGTACCAATGTGCGCTTTGCACTCGGAAAGAGATTTCAAGTTTTGCATATATTTCATATGTGCACATTGCTTCATTTTCTGCCATATTATACTTTGCATGTTATACGTCATGGTTTCGTACATATTCATTTGGAACTTAGAGCAGTAGTTTCTGAGCAGTAAATAATATCTGATACAAGGAGCATTGGTGGTACACTGTATTGCATACTCTAGTGGTCAGCATACGGAGTTTGGTGTGTTGTGCATGAGTAAGGAGTTGAGTCAGAGCCTGGAGAACCTCGGCGGGGCGCAGACCCTGCCGGGCCGGTTCTCCGTTCCATCCATTTCCGGCATCTACACCAGGCATAAGCGGACCAGGTGAGCCTAATTAATCATTGTAAACGACCGTGCTTAGATGTCACCCGAAAATAAATGGTCTTTGGTAATTTGCACCATTTTTTATCGGAGTCTGTCTAATGGAGAGTTCCTTTGTCTTGCAAGATTTTCAGCTTCAAGCAAGATCCTGTTAACCCATCGCTGCATGTATTCGCGATTTATATACAGTCCAAGCATAATATTTCGTCCGTTTTCAATTCTGTTACTTCGACACATTAAAATTATCGATTAAAGCGCGATACTTGTTTTTCATTATTGTTTTTTGATAGAAATTTAGGATCTCTAAAGGTAGTAGGAGAAATACATTGAAATCATTCTCGCAGCTCTTCTCCGGATAGTCTTTCTGCTGAACGTGGCGATAACAAGTCGCCTGGAACGAATGCAAGTCCTGCGGCTTTATACAAATTAAGTGTACCTTTACTAAAATGCGAAGTAATCGACGTTAGAGATGCTGCTGTACAAGCTATAGGCAAAGTAAATGCCGACGCATTAAAGTGAGTACTCCTGCATGATATTGTGTTATTGAATCTTATGTATATAATTTTTTTTTAGAGATTTGATGGAAGAATTAGTTCCTTATATTCGCGAAGCAGGTGATCGAAAGCCAGAGAATATGAGACGTAAAAGGCGAAAGGATGCTTTAAGATTGCAGTTAGTGAGAGTATTGGAGTTAATTGCAGAATATGGAACGTTTGGAATTTGGTTCGTTTAAAAAGTGTTCTTTTTTCTATGATATCAAGTTTTATCGCGGGTAAGATTTATGTGCACTATTCTAGTTGTTATTCATACTTTTCTTTTCCTACAGTCCAGCAGTTCTAGATCGTGAAACACAATCTCTTCATCCAACTTTTGTTGAATTCATAGACGGAGCACGCATTTATTTGCATGATAAAGAAGGACTTTCAGTGAGAGACATTAAATTACACCTTTGTAATTTTATCAGAAAAATGATTAAGAATTTTTCGTGTAAGCAATATACTTGTACTATTATTTTATATTGAATTAGATTGAAATTATATACGATATTTTAACTGTTACCACTCTTTAATTTTCAAGTGGAAACCTGTCATACTTTATTGAAGAGAGATTTGAGGCGAAACTTATTCATGCTTTTTGCAAATTGGGCTGGACCTTATGGGAGGCCACTTACGAGCAATTCATCTCTGCACGAAGAAGAAAAACCGTACACAGAAATGCAACTTTCAGCATTACAAGCAATGAGTGGATTATTATGTTGTGGGGCATGTTTCAATCCTCAATCGCTTTCTGAAGATGGTGCAATACTATATCAGTGGTTAGATTTATTATTGGCCAGTAAAGATGAAAAGGTATGCTTTCTAATCATTTACGTAATTATATATATATAATCATTTGAATATGTACATGATATGTAATTCGCGTTTGTTTAGATTTATACTCTTGCTCGCGAGACAGTGGTTCTGTTGCTAGAAGGAAATCCCGATATAGGAACTCTTCTTGATTGGGTCGTAGACAGATGTTATACTGGTGCCCCACAAGTAGCTGATGGTTGTTTTCTTGCACTGGCAACAATTTTCAGTGCGAGGTTTGTTAACAAAATTAATAGAGAATTAATTTACTGATCTCGTACGATTCATGAGAGAAACATAAGTAATTATACAAATTCATGAGTACTTATGTAATAAATTATTCATGTGATTCATGAATTGCAATTCACGAGTAATTTTAAAAATAGATGTATTCTTATGGTATATAATACGCATTTTTTAATTAATATTAGGGAGGTCGGAAAGTAATGTCGTATTCACGTATGTCAACATTTGTTTATTACTAATTAATACTATTTAATAATACTAAAATTTGCTCACTAGGAAGCAAAAAGTCATTAATGACGAAGGTGATTGCATCATTGACTCAAAGTAAAATATATTATAAAATTATTTGTTTTTTAATTTGACGAAAAAATACAACATTACTTTCCGATTTCCCTACTAAATTAATATAGTATTTAATATAAATAAATTTAGTAAAGATTCTTACGAATGGTATAATACAATCAATCTTTTGACAGTATGCAGTATTTAAAGGCACTCAATTCGAGTTGTTTATCCGGAACGGACTGCGATTATTGACATATTGCTTTTTGAGCGCATTGCGGTCAAAGGGTTAAATGTAGGTTAAAGTTAATCAATATTTTAAATGTTTTTATAGAGAGTATCCGTGTGATCATTATACAAGTATCATCAACGTAACTTTGATGAATACTGGTTGTCCTCGTGTTCTTGTTCATGATGCAGCACTCCAACTTCTCCAGTTACTAGATCAAAGATTTTTTGGAAACATAGGTCCTCTGCCAGCCACAGATCCAGAAACTGGTAAGTTTTATGCTTCATTTGTTTCTTTTTATTACATGTAATGTCAACTCAACTTTTCACTATCTTTAATTTAATTATATCGTATGTAAAGTATCGTTTTCCTTCTTAAAATGTTTACTTTTGCGTAAGATTTTGCAATTCCCATTGTTCAGTAAGCACAATCGTGCGTTGACGCTTCGACGAATCGTTGGTCCGCGCAAATTCTGAAACTGAAAAAATAATTGTCAGTTGCCATTATTTATGGATATATTAATATTTCCGCGTAATTCAGGAGTTGTTATTACGAAATATATACCGATATTGCCATGATTTGCCATATTTCTTCTACGTGGTCGTCGTAAAAGCATGCGAATTATTGCACTTCGAAAGTTTTGCCCACTTGCACAATATAGAATAAAGTTTATTCCAAAATTAGTATTAAAAAACAGATTGCATATTTGTTGCGCCAATTCGATTGCTCGAGGTGCATTAGTATCATCCTGTAATATAATATCATAATAAACAAAATCAGTAAGAGTAAAGTACTTTTCAGTTTATAATGAATAATATAGTATGAGTGGTATATCGAAATTTTTTCTATTTTAACTGTTCCATGCTACTGCAACGTGTATACATTTATTGATTTTAGAAGGGTAAAAAAAAACTACATAATATATGTATATTTTAAGCAAAGTGATAATAAGTAAAAATAAATGAATTATGTATGCGTTGAATTAAAAAGATATGATGTATTTTAAGAACGTTTATGTAGTGTTTGCCCTTCAATCGTGAAGAAAAAGGAACACGAACTTTTTACTTACGTATAAAAATGCGTGAGCTCTTACTACGTAAGCAGGAAGATTAAAACAAAGAAAGACGGTAGAGACAAGAAGAAGCATTTTCGTGATCTTCCTTTGAGCTGTACCAGTTCGTGGAATTTGCGTGCACGATTTCTTCGAATCTTTTTGCTCAGTCGTTAATTCTCTTCTCACTTTGGCAATTTTATAAACGGCTCGCGCAATTAAAATATTTAAGATAACAATTACGGTAAACGGTACTACAAAAGTTAGTACAGCGTCAATAGAGTTGTAAATAGTAGCTGCAGGCTCCCAACCTTCGGCAACGAGACACTCCGTGACATTTCCCTTGCCTTTGATCACTCGTAGGCGTGGACCAGAGAACTTGAGAACAGGACCGCACATAGCTATGCCCAAGGCGGTCAAGCACACAACGACAATTTTCGCTCTTTCCACCGTACACATTGATTGTCGATAAAAGGGATAACTTACGGCGATGAATCTTTCGATCGTGAAAGCCACCACAAACCATACGCTCAAGAAGCTGCAGAGCGTAGTAAAATAAACGAAAAACTGGCAGAAACCTTCTTCGTTAAATAGTCTAATGTTCATCATATTTAGCCATACCACAAATACGGAAATCAGAAATCCCGTGTCACTGATTGCTAATGCTCCCAGATAAATACTTGACGATAAACGACGTAATTTTGTGCCAAAGAAAACACACATAGATAGACAATTTCCTAAGGAACCGAAATATACCAGCATAGGCGTATAATATAATTGCACCGCGAGTAAGATGCCTTCAGTTAAATCCGATACTTCGGTTTCGTTTCCACTTGTCATTCTTATTCTATGTATTTGAAAGGTTTTTTATTTGGTGCCAAATGTCTTGGTTGAACTTTGAATACGTTATCCTTTAAAAAAGTTCGTATCGTTGAAAGAATTCATTGATGATTTTGCATTTTACATTATCGGTGTTCCACGATACATTCTTGATTAAGCATATTTAACGATTAATTTTATGTTAATATTTTGTAGTGATCCGATGCAAATATTCATTTTTATAGAACGCAGTCAAGTTGTTTATCTGCGTTTTCTAAAACGATTGGTTTTCACATCGTATTTTCTTTCTTTTTTCTGATAAAGTTAATCACGAGAAATAGTCTTATAAGTGCTTGCCATCTTCAGTATATGTTGTATGTTCGATATATGTTCGAAGTACATACTGTTGCAGTAAATATAACTATACGTACACGCGGCACGTGGTATCTATTTTAACTAGTAGCTTTCATAACGTTTATTATATCAGCAGATTATGTTTTATTTCATGAATTAACGAAAATAATTATAAGTTTTATAAGTGATGCTTACTTTGCAAGTTTTTAAATAAAGAATTTGCTGATTTATGGTAAAATGTAATAAAAATCGTTACGTTTTATTTACTCTGATTTCTGTAGAAGTTTTACATAATTATATTATGTTTCGCGCATTTATTAGAATCTCGTCATTCCGGTTAATTACTTTCATATGTGTCTTTTGTACATAGGTACGTTCATATGTACATAAAAATATTATTCATTACAGAAGTCTTCGTTTGTTCGTAAAATACTTTCGCGTTTATTCAAATTTAAAATGTCAATAAATGTACTAGAATATACGAGAAATTGAAGCAAATGTTTTACGTTTGTACATTGCAAGTGATTAATGTAGTTTTAGCATCTCGCTTTTAGCGATTATTTTTAGTTTACTTGTCGATTATAGCAACAGGTGATTTGATCTATTTTAAAAGCGAGCTTATTAAAATTAATTACGTAGCAAGCTTCTTCATTCAATTGTTTTTTAATGCTATTATTATTATTACTGTAAAATTATATATTCAATCGACATTTTGCTTTTTTTTAAAGTCTCGATTAGAATAATACCATCGAAAAATACAATTGAATCGCTGACAGATTTTTTAAGCTTTGAGCGCTAGACTCGGTTGGTTTATCTAAAGTTCGATCTTCTTCACTCTTTATCACGAACAGATGACATTTATGAGACGTTATGTTACATACATAGATGAAACGAAACAAATATTGAATTAACAATTCTCTTTGTCACTGATCACAATAAATATCTTTTCTTTGAGATTTTAGTAAGTCGATCGCATAAAACACAACATGCATGTTCGGCGTTGCATTAATTTACTTTTATAACGAAGCGAATTTGAATTAATCATTGTTTTTTGAAAGAAACTATCAACGCACTTAACACACATAGCGTGTTTCGTCTGACGAATTAATTCACTTTGACCATAATTTTATCAAACTTCGTATTCGTAATATTTGTTTTATCGGCACATTTCACATACTATGTTTTCTCAACTGCACGTAAGACAATTTAAATTTCTTTATTTGCACACAACTTTATGTACGATTGATAATTACTATGTATTTGAATAAAATAAACGATAATAACATGATAGACAAAGATAAAGCTAGGAAGAAACTTTTAACAGGATGACACTTCATCTATTTCTGCTACGCGCGACGGCGATTCATGCTTGATAAAGCTCAGTACGACAGTGCATCCAGAATTCTGGCTTCTGCGCATCGTAACAGTCCAAGTTTTCCTCTTCGTTTCTCAATATTTTATAACCAATATATAATGGCATATAGTGTGTTATCATTATTTTATCATAAATCATATTTTATTAATTATATTTTGACGATAAATATGTATATATTTCTCAATAGTATAAAGCATCTTTTATTTACTATAAATTTGGATCTTTTGAATATGCATTTAATATAAAATTCGTGAAATGTCCGTAATAGAATATTTATCATACTGATTAGTTTGTTTTGAAGTTTTTATTAGATTATATTTTATTCGAAGTACATTTGTAGATCCACTAATCATTGTAGTACGACCTTACCAAAAATTAAATACGAGTTGCTTAAAGCCTTCGATAGAATGATTTTTATAATGCTCTTGTTTACCTTTTCTTATTAATCAGTTTGTAAACATATTAATGTTCTTTTACTGAGATGATATTAAATCCTGACATTATTGACAATCTAGATCTTGAATAAATAAGCAAAGGAACTTGTTTATAAACGCAATGCGAAGTTATATTAGCGGGCGGTTTCTCATTCCTAGTATAAACATAATTGTATTAAAATTTCTTTTACATATGTAACGATGATTAATGTTTCAGTAACAGTATTGGTTAATATTTATTCGTAATAAGTTCGGTACATTGAATTTCGGGTTAATAATTAAAAAACTGTTTTTATTCTTTCATTATTATCGCGATAGTATTATGATACCTTCGTTTTTTTAAACAAAATGAGCATGTGATTCTTCGTTAAAACTATTGCTTAATGAAATTTAAAATAAATGTTTTCTTCTTCTTTAATTAAGTACAACCATGTTATCGTGGCAGTTATTAACGATTTAATAAATAGAGAAGGATATCCCGAGAGGAAGAATGCTAATGAATGTTTCAAAGGTATAGGTTCTGGTGTGATTCGCTGCAAGCAATCGAGGTATTAGGTAATTATCTACTGATACCTGCGCCAAAGAAGGTAATAATGTGGTCGGTATGCATAGAGATTATTCTGTTGCAACGTGATACGTTGATGAATTTATTAGTAGGAGCTTCATTATGCATTCATTTTCGTATGGATCCAACAATTTCGGATTTAATTATTCTCTAGTGTGATCTTTTCTATCTTGGTGTGTTTTAGGCCAAGATGACATTGTCGCGTCGTCATCCGCAACTACTTTAGCACCGGGACAACCAAATAATCCTGCCGGTGGTATGCCCTCAAATGGCACTATTCGAGGTGGTACACTGGATGTTTTACTTTCGACGACATATTGTCGAAATCAAATGTATTTATCGCGTCAGTTGGCTCAGCTGCATCCTAAGCTTACCATGCCAATGTTTAGCGGTAAGTACCGCATGAATATTAATATTATTATTGCTTCGTATATTATGTAAGTTCATGTATTCCGGTAAAGCAAGATATCCTATATTCATCATTCAAATGTTTTCGAAACCAGCCACATAGAATCTATTTAAATTTTCCTGTTGCACGTCATATTGCGATGCATGTAAGGTGTTATCGGGAATATGTTGTGTTATCAAAAGTAATAGATTTACGCCTCTGTTTTAATCTGCCTGTTATCGAAAATATATAGCATCGTGTTTGCGGCATAAATCACGTAGCGAACTTTCTCATCTTACGTGTAAAATTGCAATTCCAATTAGCAAATAAGTAGTAAAACTTGTCCGAATAAAATATTATATATTCGAAAATATTGTTTGTAATTCGTAGTATCGAGTCTTTATTTATATAAATTATTTGTATATTGATAATGTATTTGTTATTCGTATATTCTTTGTAACTCGTAACTTCGAAACTGTAATGGAGACTAGAGCTTTGAAACTCTTAATCGTGTCATATTTTCTTGTAAATTGCCGCTATGTTACAAAATATCTTGTTAGTTCTATTTCACATGAAAGTGTCGTATTTCCGCGTATAGTGTTGTATTCTTTATGTGCTCGACAAGTCAAGGATTTTATTAAGGGGTTAAAGTCTGTATAAATGCGATCTCGTTAATATCTTAAAAGATGCACCAGGTCGATATTAGCGATGCTTTATTTATTTCTTCTCTAATTTATCAATGTATTTTAAGAAGATTTTTATCGTAAAAGCGAGAGTCGAATTAGATATAGAAAGAACGTTAGGCGAAACAATTTTTCGTTCTTACTTTCGGTATAGAAAAACGAGTTTATCAAATTGAGTTCAGAAATTATTTGATTAAAGCAAAAAACGAAAGCTACATAAACGATGGTTATTTATTGAAACAATATGTAGAAGATAATAACATAATATATTTTGTTAATTTCGACGAGTAGAGTTTTTATTGCGCTTATGATTTCTTGCATGATTATATTTCAGAAATTACACACAGATTCCAAACAGCACGCCGAGAAGTACGACAATTGTTATTACAATATTTGCTTCCATGGCTGCATAACATGGAATTAGTGGATCCTAATGTACCACCCCCATCAAATTCTTTAAGTTATTACCAAGTAAGTGTTATTTTAGCGGTAATTATATTTTTCAATACCTTAATTATAATATACCAGTCAAAATTATATGATTATGAAAATTATTTAAATAGAAATATATCATTTTTAATATAACTAAGAATACTATCGCGAAAGACATAAAATATGACTGAAATAATTGAATTTTCTTAAATTTCTGCATCTATGAATATAATTTGAGTAACGATAAATACTAAGAAATTTTTATATAAAAAAAATATAACAAT
>JAITYT010000622.1:3104226-3127206 GCA_025433975.1 Liostenogaster flavolineata | reverse complement strand
TATATATATATATATGTATGTGTATATGTATGTATGTATGTATTTGCCGCGTGACGGCCTCCGAGATTGCGTCGACGAAAAAGACGCACGATGTTCGAAATACTCGTGATTTTATTTCAGCGATGACGTCGATACCGCCACGCAAACAATACCGATCTTGCTAACACCTGTTCCATTACCTCTTCCCCTCCACGTTCCTCTTCTTCTATGATCTCTGGGAAAATTTACTCGTGATCGTGTTTACGAAGGTTCCTGTGCGTAGTCGTTCGATCGTAATGGATTCAAAATGCACCGATGACACCTGTTGCAAGTTCTTGGGCTCTTCTCGTTTTCTTTTTTATCGGAACTAATTTCTGACGAACGTAGAAAACGTTAGGATTTAACGGATTAATGAGTATGCATTGCTTTCGGTTGTATTCTATTTTTCATGACTCTTTTCGAAGATCAATGGTGAAGTCAGTGTTCAATATTTATATACGGCATAATTATATTTAATATACGGCACGATTACGCCAAGTAGCACCATAAAATATCTAAAATCTTATGTGCATTACAGGGATCAAGAGCAATCGGCTAAAAATATCGACCAATGATGAATAGGTCTATCTCAACGAGCATTTCACCTTCACGATGCACCTTGGATCAACGTAAGAACGAATGATTCTACGGTAAGATAAAAATGGCGATCGCAGTTTTAATTTCATCGTCGAAAAAATCGTCCAATAAGACAGGTAAAATTTCTAGCGACGATGTGCCACGATCAAAACTCGTGTTATTCCTCGTGATCGAACATTCATAGGATTCGAAGTCCATCGTACTGGAAAGAAGCCATTATTTTCCGTTCTATCCGACGATGACGCTCGACCGAAAAAAAAGGAAAGACGAATAAACGCACGTACGGATGGACGGATACACCTAAAATCATTGGACGTGAGGAAAGACGTAGGGCGGAACGCAGCAATGTCGGGTGCGTTGTTTTTCTTGGGTTATCGTGTAGGGCGGGTAACCGCGACGACAACGACGACAGTGAAGTGCCGCGGTTATCCAAACGAAGAAAGGTGGCTGAGAGACGAATATAACGACGACTACGACTACGACGACCACGATGTCGCTCGCGTCGTTTCGCGTTGGTGGCTACGGTGGATAGAAGCAGGTTGGTGCGCTGGGTGGTTCTTCTGGCGCGACGCCAGGCGTCCGCCGAATTTAGCACCGCGACGCTGACTAACCCGCGTGGCATTCATTCAATAGCCCGACTCGAAAGCCCGATGCCTCCTATGCATATAGTTCGAAGCTTCGCGTGTGCACAAGTCACGATCACGACGAACCTGTTATCGGAAAAATACGAGAGCGACTAGAACGACCTACGAGCTCTTGGCCGGCGTCATGGAGCAACCATCGTCCTCTAAACCGAGGAGAGAGAAATGGACGCTCGCTTCGTTTCGAGAGTCATTATTTTCGTGACGTTTGTTTCTTAGTCTCGATCGCTTTGATACTCCCTATCTTCCTTGTAAGATGTCGTTCATGATATATCCATGAAATGACTTTTAATACGTTAATTGAATACCGTGCACGAGTCGCTTGTTCGATATAAATCGTGATAACATTTTTGGATCACGTGATCGCGTCAGTTACGTCGATGGGAGTTTTATTTTCTAACGTTTATTTATTTGCTCGACGTATTCGTTAATCGGTTAGGCCGTGATTTATTGTAGTACGAAGGAATCGCGAAAGTATCTTGGCATGTCAGGATACGATGAAAAGGCGGTGAAGCTAACTGTACCGGCGCGATAATCGTTTCAACAAGTGGCTCGATATACGCGATGAACGTCATGATGGCGCGGCAACGAGAAATCGAGAAACTATGTTGCTCGACGATGTGTGTTGCAAATGTTGCGCATTTTGTTGTACGTAGATACGCGTATGTCCCGTGCTAAATCGAGATAGCGGATCTGGCTTTGGATCGCGCCGAGATTCGTAACCCGCCGATTGTCGATGCCGAAAGTGCGAACCCGTATGCCAGCACGTATTTACATTTCATTACGCTCGCGTTACCGTGAGGCTTCATCGCCGACGATTTTGGCAGTAGGCACGTTTATACATTTTAACGGCGCGGTTTCTTTAACACATCGAATGTTGTTTTGATTATTTGAAAGTCGTGAATACCTAAAGGTAGGTGGTTACCGTCGGTCATGAGATCATCGTCTAAGAATCGTACCCTTTTCGCGCCGAGATTAACTTGAAACTTTAATGCCTTGGTTCAACTGTATTTCAAATTGACTTGAAATTAATTACTCCTTAAATCTTCCCATTGAATTACTTCTAACTACTTAATTACTCCTAAAATTAACTCCAAGATTGGACTCCTTGGCTGGTTTATATCGAACTATCTGTAATTCCAAATTAATAATTGTACTTATTAATAGGACTACTTACAAACTGTATATATAATACATTGGAACGTAAAATCCGGGTAAAGATCGTTATTCGACATGGGGCAATTTTACCGAGCGATTCCAGGAATCGAGGCATGCCGTCACTATGCAAAACATTTGTAACTTCCATGACCGACATCGGCCACGTGGAAATATCACTCGTCTCTTTGTCAAAACGAAGAAGTGGTGGAGATGAATCAGGATAAAAAAGAAGGACGAAGAAACAAAAAGAGAAAAATCAGTGACTCGATAAATCATCGCGATGTGCCGTTCTTCGCAATGTCTCTCTCTTTCTCTCTCTCTCTCTCTCTCTCTCTCTCTCTCTCTCTCTCTTCCTCCTACTCTTCCTCCTTCTCTCATCGTTGGATACGTTACAGTTAATGAGCGTGGGCGAACTTCGGACGCGTGCCAGAGGATCCTACAGGGATCGAAGGAATCCCCTCGTGGCCGAGGGGACGGCGCTCGCGTGGCTCTGTACCCCCTACATGTGTCGTACGTGCATCCTCTCTTTTACCAGAGCATCGGTCACGCTCTCGGCGACGCGTAGAAGGGAGAACCGAAGAGCCGGCCCACGCGCCAGCCAAACCACGACCATGCAGGATCCTCGCCTGTCGTATCTCGCTTCCTCCTTCGTTGATACATCGTCGGTAGCGATTCAAGCTCGGGGGTACTGAGCAGTCGAGGGTTACGGCTTTTCAAAAATAGATCGCGAAGAATGCCGTAGAATAATTAATGTACGCTGTACCTTGCCGGTCCAACGACGTCCAGCCGTCGATTTTCCATCGAGCGAGAGAGCGTCTGACCTTCTTTCTTTGCATCGCGAGGCGCGTCTTTGCGTGTCGTGTCGTCGTGACGAGACATCGCCTGTAAAAAGAAAGGAAGAAAAAATGTAGGTCATAATTTAGATGCAGGAAACTAGGGCTTTTATTCGATCGTATCCGATCACGAGGAACTGTTGGAAGTCGAACGAGTTTCATAATGCAGAGGGAGTGAGAGGGGATTGCGGAAAATATCGCGCGTGTCCGAGATGGATAGACGGTACGCGATAGAATTTTCTTGGCGTTAGGCCAATGAGAATTACATAAAAAAGACTAAGTAAAGAGAGGTAACAATTTTCTTAAGTACCGTGTGTCGAGCTTGTGATCGATTTCACGTAAGTTTTGATAGAATTCGGTTCTTTCGCTTGGTCAAAGATTTCTCACAAAGATAAACAAAACGTTTCTTTTGATAAAATAATTTCGACGCTTATTAACATTTAAATAACTAAACTTAAAGAACGAAACACTGTCCGTGAGGGCGGCGAGACCAGGTAACCACTGACGTAACATCATCGGGACAATTCGTTACCAACACCGTCACGATCACTACTACCACCGCTAAAGCTCCATCGACGCCATCGACTCTCTACGATTCATTTATTTCTCGTGGATGCGGGGGATGTCGACGTATGCAACGTACCCGAGCGTCGCCACACGTTCATCGACGCAGCACTAAGAGTCGGTGAAACTTCTGTGCATGTAATACGTACGTGTCGCATACGTCGGCACGCGTATACAAACAGAATCACTACCCGACGACGCACGAAACCAGGCGGGCATACTTTTAAACGCGTGTGCACGGCAGCTGAACCAGAAGAAGTAGTGGAAGAAGAAGAAGAAGAAGAAGAAGAAGAAGAAGAAGAAGAAGAAGAAGTAGAAGAAGTAAATGTACAAGAAGTACAAGAAGAGGAGAGGAAAAGAAGAAGAAGAAGAAGAAGAAGAAGAAGAAGAGGTGGACGCCGTAGAAGGGTGGGAGGAGCAAGGGAGGCTGCGCTCCTATATGTAGCTCCGAATCTTAGCCGGAGCAACTATTGCGCCCGAATTCTCGTGGCGTACGCACCCCTGGCCCGTAAACCGGAACACGACGGTACGACGTGCCGCAAGAGTTCATTACGTTCACGCCGTTCGCTTGTGCGCCAGTATTGTATACGTATCCCTAATTCGTCCATCGACGTGAAACATTTTCGAAATTCAGCGGTGATCGTGTGGTGAATCAGTGAGTCGACCCTCGATGAAACGGCCGGGAGGAGAGTATGGTTTGTGCGCGTTGATGAGATAAACCAAAGAGAAAAGGAAGACGGAAAGATCGGGTGAAAGAAGGGAAGGAGGAAGGAGGAAGACGAAGACGAAGACGAAGACGAACGAGAGAAGAAACGGTGGAGGAAGATCAGGGGGAGGAGGAGGAGGTGGTGGAGGGGGAGGAAAATGCCTAGAGCCTTTTTGATCACTCATCGCCGATACAACGGCGCCGAGGCCGAATTCGATGGGTCCAGAGGAGGTAAGGATCTTTTTTATCATATTTTAAATCGCGTCACCCTCTCTTCTTTCTTTCTCTTTATCTTGTTTATTCGTCTCGTTGTCTATCCATCCCTTTCATGCTTGTTCATCCCCGGAAGTAGCGCGTTTACGGACTGTTTACGAGCGAGCTTGCGTGCGAAGGCAAGGTTTACGTGCAACCGAAAAATGCCAATAACTCGGTCTCTTGATTCTGTATTCGTGTACCAATGAATAGATAAGCACTCAACCGAAGCGACGTACGATAAAATACAACGAAAATACTAAGGATGACCATTCGGTTGCGGGTAAACACGACTGTATCCGAATTACCTGTTGCTCGTGGTAGACCGCGATACTCGTGATTAATCGTGTTGAGTGGAAGTGACCGATCTTTTTGGTTGACGGATTAAATGTAGCTTATCGTTGTGAATTGGCAACGGCCACGAATCGAATCACGAGGCAGATAATTGATTATACGTCGGTGCAACGTTTTATTTACTCATTTAATTACGGACGTTTATCTTTCACGGACTAGCATTTATAAAATGATGAATTTTTCAACTTCGATGCCATCGAAAAACGTTACAAACTTGGTAGAACGTGTAAACGTAGCAATGATACGAAAAAGAAATTATTTATCGCGTGAATGTTTAATTAACAGTCAAGACGATGTATGTAACTTTTTTAAAATCTACTTCCTGATTTCTATGATAACTTTACGGTATTGGTCCGAGTACGAACGAAGAGTCCTTCGATTGCTTATTTACGATATCGAAAAATTATTCGTAACGGTAAAGGAAAGCTTGTAATTGTTATCCATAGCTTTTTAAATTTGAATGTCGATTAACTCTATTCGAACACTCTTTCTCTCGCTGATATCCGACCGAGAGGATGCACCGAATGTTCCTTCGCGAATGAAAAGGTGGTAGACGCGCGAATATAAGAATAGGAGACGCTAGGTGCGTCACGACGTTCATACGACGCATACCGTCGTGATGCCGTCAACCCCTCCAAAACTTCTTCGCGAGCACGCGCGTTCTAAAATACATAGAAGATTGACTTTGTGTACGTGTATATTCTTGCGTGTGCGTAAGAGAGAGATAGATAGATAGAGACAGAGTGAGAAAGAAAAGGAGAAAGAGAGAGAGAGAGAGTCGCGCTATTTTCGTTCTTCCCAAAAACGGAGCTGCGACCATACTCTCGAAAGTACTGCGTGCTTTACGAGGCATCTCGTCGTTGATTTTACTACTTGTAACAGCGCGTGCGCGTCCGTACAACGAAATTCGCACCCCGAAACGGCGCGTAAAACGATAAAAAAGAATCTGCCATCGAAACGAAAGTAACGATCATAATAGTAAGAAACTAAAGAAGAGTTATTTCGCGCACAAAAAATTTGCCTAAATTTCGTCTTTCTCGTCGTAAAGGGATAAACACTTTTGTTTCGCGTGAAGCGAGTAACGTAAAATCACGAGGATGATAAAATTTTAAAAGAACGTATCGCACCTTATGGCGATAGATTCTCGAAAAAATTTTGCGACAGCCGTCGATATCCAAATTTCGAGATATCGAACGACGTTGCCTTCAGTTCGATGAAGAGCACTTTTGGAAGTTCGCCAAGAGTTCCTCGTACGGTCGAAAGCCTCTCGAACAATGCTTCTTGCTGCTTCGATGGATATTCTCAGGCAACAACCTGTAAAATGTTAAAATATAGTTCGTCGGATCTGTCGAAAAAGTGAGAACGAAAGTAACTCTACTTTGCCGTTTAATTTTAAGATAAAGCTTTCTACAATTTGCACTTTTCATCGTCTTAAGAAAACCTCACTTTATAAATTTCACGTTACTGACGAACTTTAAATAATTCTTGAAAGATTAATTCAAAGCCAGAAAAAAAGTTACATCGTCGGATATATACAGTCTACGCGTGTTTTTTTTTCGAACCGCTTAAATATAGAAACGAAACACAACAAAAGAAAAGCGAGAAATAAGAAATAAAAAATAATCGAACGAATCGCAAAATAGCCGTATAAGGAGAGAAAAAATCATGGCGTTCCCTCTTCATTCTCGTTCTATTGTTAGATTACAGCCCCGAGAGAGGAGTTAGGTTGGCGGAATATGGCGCTGTTCATCCGACATCCGATGGTGCGAGCGAGTGCGGCAGCGAGACTTCGTCCGAGTGCCCCGAGGAATTATACAACCTCACCAAGTTGGCGGAGGTGAGTCTGGCGGCTGCTGCCGGTACCCTCATACATCCGAGCAACATCGTCTATCAACGTTCAGCGTCGCCGCGATGCACCGACCTGTTGGACAAATGCACCGTTAAAAATACGAATTCGAGAGCGAAACAGCATCCACCTCAGCAGCATCAAGGGACATTTCAATATGAACATCAATATCAACAGCAACACCAGCAAGAGCAGCAACACGAGGAACCGATACATTCGCAAGAGCCTCTTCGGACGGGGGATTATGAGGAGGAACGCAAAATCCTGGGCGAAAGAACGAGGCTCTTCTTCGAGAGAATCGAAAGCGAACGCGAGATCCTCGAATTGCAAACCGAGAGAAACGCGGTCCTGGAAGTGCGACTTTCCTCGCCTCAGCATCATCGTCATCATCATCGACATTATCACTCTCAACATCACCATCATCATCATCCGCACCATTCACCTGCGGTCGTCGCAGTTGCTCCTCATCGCCTTCAACACCAGCAGGAAAATAAAGAAGAAGAAAAAGAGAAGAGGGACGCGATAGCTCGAGTACAACTTCCCCCGGATAACAATCGGGTAGCCGAGGCGATCAAAGCCGAACAATCCTCGACAACCTCGACGACCCGGATCGTTGCGGTGTCACCGTTACCGCCTCAGCCTCCTCTACCGCCAAAAGCGGTGCAACAGCACGCTACCACGGAGAGTACGAAGACCACCACCGAAGATAACGAAGATCACGAGTGCCCCGATTGCGGTAAAAAGTACTCAACCTCGTCGAATCTCGCCAGACATCGGCAGACGCACAGGTCGCTCGGCGACAAGAAGGCAAGAAGGTGTCCTCACTGCGACAAACTTTACGTCAGCATGCCGGCCTTCAGTATGCACGTTAGGACTCACAATCAGGGATGTAAGTGCCATTACTGCGGCAAGTGTTTCTCTAGGCCCTGGCTACTTCAGGGACACATACGTACGCACACCGGTAAGAGAAAGCTCTTCGTATTCCTGGAACTATATGACATTATTAAAATTAACCGATAAATTATGATAATCATATTACTCGAGATCTTAATACGATCTATTTTTCCGTTCGATTACAGGCGAGAAACCATTCAAATGTACGATCTGCAACAAGGCGTTTGCCGATAAGTCTAATTTACGCGCCCACATACAAACACATTCGAATACGAAGCCGCACGTGTGCGGTCGCTGCGGCAAAGCGTTCGCTCTTAAATCTTACTTGTACAAACACGAGGAATCCTCTTGCATGAGGGCCCACCATCGATCGTCCACGACGGAGAAAAACGAATCGACCGAAGGTCAGAAAACGAAGGCGAAGGGAAACTCCTCTTCCTCGTCCTCCACGATAAACAGTACGCAATCTATCACGACAACGACGACGACATCGACGACGCTGACAACGGCGCGAGTCACAGCGTCACCTACGAGCGTGATCGTGCCGCGTCTCGGTCTCGATCGCGACAGAAATTCATCCTCGGCGTTTTCCGCCATTATTAGGCATACTGGCGCCTCCGACGCGTCGTCGGTGCATCCACCATCGAAGCGCCCTTGCAAGGAACCAACGACAACGACGACGACGACGAAGACGACGACGACGACAGAAGCAGCGACCACGTCAATGGCCAGCTCCTCTCAAGATCGGGAGAGAAGGAAAACGGAAGAGTGTCCTAGGGATTCCGAGATCGTGTCGAACATGGTCATTCGTACGTCGGTGATCTCGCCGAATCCTGAACGTCTTGGTCGTTTCTGCAACGACATCGCGAAGAAACCGACATCGAATTTTGATTACAACGACGCGACCAGAACATCGGATTTTTCGAGACCCACCACGATGACCCTGAATCTGGCGATCGCTTAAGAGTGACCAAGATGCTTCCTGGAGTCTTTCGAAAATCACGAGCGCAATCGAGTCGTCAATTGCGATAAGCTCGTTGATTTTCTCGATGTTCATTATGACGATGATGACGACAACGAGCGTTCGATCTGAAAGAAAAGAAAAGTCTTGAGATAGCGAAGAAAATGATCGAGTTGCTCGGATGGAAGACGACCGAAACGTTCTTTCCGTAAGAAAAGAATGAAATACGGATACAAATTCGAGCACTAAATTGATATTATCACGTATGACCGTCGATGTTGCTTCAGATTTCTTCGGTTACGAGATGAAGGAGAAGAAAGATCGTAAGAAATTAAGTTGTGATATTCTCAATGGGAATTGAATGAAAGATGCGGCGTTCGAACGAAACGATCTACTGCTTCGATATGTCAAAGCAGTTTTAACATTTAATCGCGAACTAGACGAAGTTACAGGTACGTGTAATCGATGAGCATTACGTAACCGCCGAAATATTCCAAGAATCTTCCTAATTAGGGACCATGTAGGGGATAGTTGTACTAACAATAACGCAAGTAAGTTTTCGTACTTTATCGAATTAATCATTTTCTTTTTTATTTTCAACGTCGCGCCTTATTATACGTGCCTGAGGAAGTCGATCTCAAGATGTTACAAATTTTCGTCGAGATGTAGCGCGTATCCAATGTATTTTGTGATTGAAGTTCAACCACTGAAAATTTATTCGATGAGAGAGAGTAAGTTATTCTACGACCCCGAAGCATTATATATATATGTCGCTTTTCGTCCATTTTTAGATGTGCTCTCACAACGAAGAAACACCTATGTCGTTGATATTGCCAAACACGTAACTTCAATCGTTTCTTTCGGAATTTCATAAATATTTGTATAATAATATTCACACGAACATTATCGTTACCTTCTTAAACGCTTACTCGAAAGTACTACTTTTAAGTCAAAATCTACGATACATAGTTAGTGTTCTCTATGAGAACACGGGTACACCAATAAAGCAGATTAAGTTTTACTTTCGTAAAGATATTGCGCTACGTAATTATACTAAGTACGTTACAAATTAACCTTAAATTCAAATGTGAATTACAGTGCCTTTGTATGTTATGTTAGAATTAGTATCGTGGAGTATCGAGTCTGTGCTCTTCGAGGCAGCTAAATCGTGTCTAAATATTGTAAATATTATGTGAGTATACCTAGTCGTGTATTATCAAAGAGTTACGATCGAATCGTAGACGATAGGCTTTTACGAACCACCATTTAAATCGTGTCGAATCCTTCCCTTAGACTCTTGTACATAGATAGACTATTCCAATTATCTAAATAGCCTGAAAACGTAGAGTTAATCGAAGATCGCGATTATTTACCTGTTATCTAGCGGGGAATTCGAATGACTCGAACTTTTCATAGTTTATAGACGACATACGTCGAGTTGGTTGGTATCGCGCAGGAACACGAGAAGATGAAATCAAACGTATCGTGAGAGTTCTATTTTTTTAAATTCATCGATGTAGACGATTATGGATACAATCCTACAAAAAAATAAGATACTTATAGATACATATATTTATACGATATGTATTTTTCTCGAGCACGCACACAGATGATACGAGATATCATAATTCAGTGAAGCACGCTCAGAGAAAATGCGTACACATATTTATCTGTGATTCGGAATTGCGTGACTCTTCTATACGATACATCTCTCGTAAGAACGTTAATGCCGATTATTAAGGAACTCTTTCTTCGTATGGTTTATCCTTCGGCCATTTGCAGGCCAGGATCAGAGTGTGAGCTAGTCGAGCCCGTTTTGCTACAACGAACGTAACCTTTCGCACCGAGTCAACTCGTAGCTGTCCCATACGATGGTCCGTTTTCTTTTCCGTTGCTAATCGCACGACATTACGAATGAGACTAAAAAAGCGGAGATCGAACGCGTACGCTTCCCCACGCAGGCGGTCGAAATCCGCCGAGATGCTTGAAGGTTACCTCGAAAATTCGAGTGGCAGCGGTTAAGATAAAAATATCGCGTAGTGTTAATCGTTTCTTTTCAGGATCGAATCCGTATATCGGGAGATATTTGTAATGGATCCTAGTCATTGTTAGATTGACCGTGAAATCGTGAAACGAAACCGAAGATAAAGAATCTTACTTTTTAATGTCACCGTAGATAGAAAACGTATTATACGCACGTTGTAAATAGCATTCCCAATCTCACGTACGTACGTAGCGTTTAGGGTACGAATAGTGTAACGCGTAGTCGTTTTATTTAGCGGTATATATCGTGACGCTAACGTTGTATGTGTATATATGTATGTATATTGTATGTGCTATTTGTACACTGCAGTGCCTACACGAATATTTTATCCACTTTTTGTACGAATTATTGTGAAAGTTATCTATCGCAATGTCAAATATATATATATACATCTATCTATCTATCTATCTATCAATGCACATGTGTGTTTGTACGTTCGTGTTTTATCTTGAACAAGGTGAGACGGATATTTCAAAAAATTAAAATTTTTACGGATCTGCAGTTTTTGATATGTGATAATTATAAATTTTAAAGTACGTCGAATATGCTCGATAACCAAATAGAAATCGAATAATAGCAGTCCGATGTATTTTATCAGCCTTTTTTAAAAACAGTGTACCCCATTCTTAAGACACGCAGTAAGAAAATTATTTAAAAGTTAATAAAAATATTAATATCACTTACTTCAGTTTGTAATGCTGTTATAATTGTTTATTGATCGTATGAAACGGCTTCCAAAGACAATACTGTAGTATTAATGGAAAATTATATGGATTCCAAACGAAACACATAGTGCCATCTAGTGGTACATACTGAAAACAAAATTAGTTTGGTTAATTCAGTGATAGGTGACGCGACAAGTCACAATTGCGTTCTACTTACCGATTATGAATACAATTCGTTCACAGTTTTAATAAACTCAGTGAATAAAAATTAGTAGAACACATATTTGTACTAACAATAAATACTTGGATTTAGATATACATTATAACTTCTTGTACTGTATTAAATAAATCCATAAGAATGACTCGTCCATAAAATTACATAAGTTATACGAAGGTACACAATTTTCTTTCTTTAAATTTTTTCGCTCATAGCAAATAAAATTTTTATTCGTTACTGCGTTAATATCATCATGTTTTTACATTTATTATATTAATTTATAATGTAGAAGATATTAGAGAGATTTTACGGACATTATTTACAATTTGTGGAAATAAATAATAACTAGTGTATCCACGGTAAGTAAAGAGTGATTCAAACAGTGATACGTAGAAACGTTATTTAAAAATTATCGTTAAAGACATTATATATTTTGATTATTAACTCCATATTAAAACAATTATATAGCTATTTTATATTCGTTTATCAAGAAAATGTACATTCAAATTTTATTCATTACATTTTGATATTCAATCTTTTAGCAATTTTGTTATCGCTGATCACGGAGATTTCTATCGATTTGCAATAACCTTTTACTTAGAGCAATGCAGAGCTACTTACTTTGTTTTTACTCATCGATCCCATTATCGAAGTGATGAACCGTAAGATCATTAGGAACGCTTCAAGACGTAATAAACAGCCAATCGCTATGTTTGGTAAATGAATTGGACTTAATAATTAGGTCAACGAAGAAGAAAGTGTCTTGGTCAGTAATGAGAAAAGCTGCGTGAATAAAATTTTCACGATTACGATAGATTGTGATTTATAAGCAAACCTTAAATAAAATATTGTTTGTTTGTTTCATACTATTTAGATAGTATTATACAAGTAATTCTATAGCGTGTGATTTCTCTGCTTTACGTACATAAAACGATGACACAGTGATACTTGAGCCAGCTTGTATAGAATTTTTGCGTACTTGAAAGATTCTATTTGCAAGCACAGCAATATATGCATATACCATTGAATTATCATTATTCTTATGCAATTATTCGGAACATGTGTTCTCCGGATAATAAATTTCAATAAGAAATGTTTAACGAACATTTATGTTTGTTTATAAAAATAATTACACTAAGGTTTAGTTTTTCATTCTTTACGTTGTTTCGTGATAAATCGTATGTTTTCATTGATTTAAAGAACTTGATTAAATGTACTCTTACGCGATGAGTAAACGAGTATCGAAACCATAAAGAAACTAATTTTTAATTATGTAATCACATTTTTTGTTTCTTCTGTTTTATAGGATATGAGAATAGCAAATAAAGAATATAAACACACCCTGCAACGCTTGATGAAAAATTACGAAAGTTGTGTTAGATCATTCCGAACCATTTAATGTTCCGCTCTGTTGAATAAGTTTTATTGAGTGGATCAAGGTCTCAAAAGGGCTGATATATTTTACGTCACGACGCTAATTATAAGATAAACTTGGTAATTATGTAATATCAATGTTTAAAAAATATTACAAAACTAGAGGATTGAAAATTAAGATTCGCGAAGTTTGAATAGATAGATGTATATATGATCAAATATAAATGTAAAACTAATAATAAATACAATCATTAATCAATTGATCATAGGCATATACACGCTAATGAACTAGAAGTATCTATTATCGTGATTTTTCCAACTGAGAAATTAAGACTGCAACAACATATAAATATACATACGCACATATGAAATATGAGTGGCACCCGATCTAATAACGAAGATTAAATTTCTCTCACATGCACACGCACACACACACAAGGCAAGATAATACAATACTTATACTATTGCAATGTATTTATGTAGTAAAATTTACTTACGATCTTTTTACTTCTAGGAAGCACATCTATCAATCCTATTTCCCTACCACCATCATCTTCATGCCTTCCAACAGAGATTCATGACACATGAATCCTTTTGACTCTGGATTGCATTAAGAACGAAAGTATGGGTAACTTGGAGAAGAGGAAGAAGTGGAAAAGGAAGAGTAGAAGAGGAAGAAGAGAAAAAGTCTGGGTGGGAGTCACGCAACTCAGCAACGACGAAGCTCATTGTAAAAGTCAACAGTCGCAGAGAAGTTACCAAGAAAGGCTTAAGCTATGCGACTGATCCTTGTTATCCTGGTCTCCTTCCCTGGCGTAGTACTCTCGTGGTATGGAGTAAGTTTCATTTGTATTATTTTAATATTGAATTTTAAAAGGTTTACTCTATATATTAAAATTACACGTGTGAATTGCTGAACCATGACTAAATATTTTATTAAATATTATATAGTTCGTGTAGTCTCCTGTTATAAATTAAAAATGCATAAGTTATTTCAATAGTATTAATTTAATTTCACCCAGATTTGACATTTTTAAAATATGAAGTATAAAACAATATTGAATCTTTCACATATGGTATTTGTAATAAAAAATACTTAATTCAAATTTTACCTATCGTATTATTATGCCATGGGACACTGCTTTTCATATTTAAAGTATATTCTACGATCTTTTGTTTGAATATACATGAAATTTAATAAAAGGTAGATATTTATCTGTTTTATAAAAATTTAGTAATCATGAGTGCAGACGACGATATTCTGTTATTTATTGTTTTAAAAATAACTTAATCCATTTATATCATCGCACTTAAGTGATTTAAATTAAACATTAGAAAAATAATTATGCAATAGTATTTAAAATAGTATTACTATGATAAGATAAGAATATAAAATTAACATCATATTTTTTTTCTTATAGCTACGTATACCACTCTTTATTTTTGTATTTTATATAAATTAATTTTTATCTAATCATATTTCTAACTCAAAGTGAATATCACAAAATATTATGCTTTATATCAAAGCAGTAAAAATTATTTGCTTCATGCCGTAAAAAGCTTTAATTTTATAAATTCCTTTTAATATCAATATCATAGTTATTTAAATATCGAAAATGTTTATAATATTAAATTATTTTAATACTGTATTGTAATGAATATTATTTTGAATTTTATGATTGAATAACTGTATCATTTTCGTAATTCAATATTTCAACGTCATCATAAGTTAGCCAGGTTACTAGCACGGATCACACACTGATTCACGAGGGTAGAGATGCTTGTACGTAATAGAGATTTGGAGATCAGAGTTCACTAGATAAACGCAATCGATAGGAAATTGCTTGGCCTATTCCCGATTTGTCTCTTTTATCTTTTTTTACCCCCGTTTCATTCATCTTAATATGAAATATTAGTATAGAAAGAAAACAATAGAAAGAAAACATTGTCACAGCTCTAGCAATTTCTACATAGTTTAAATAAATTATCTAAAACAGAAATTTATTAGAATTTTAGAATTCCAAATTTTATTTTTAAAAAAACTGTAAGTAACATGTAAACGATATATTCTAATTTACATTTAAATGAAATTGTGTTACAATTATATATAAACTATGTCGATGCGAATACCAACACATTTTCATAAATTTTATCATTAATTTTTGTTTCGAAGAAACTTTAAAAATTGTATATATTTTTTAGCTAGGCATTATTTAAATAAATCAATTTCTTTGATATTACCTGTAATTTATATTAACAGGAGAAAACAAGATTTGATCGTTCCATTAACAATGATCGTAATAATGTGACCTCTGAGAACAAAGAAACCCAAAAACAGTGGACATTCACTGATAATGAACTGGTAAAAATACAACATAATTGTACAAAAAATATTAAACTAATTATTAATATTATTTATTATTAATTATTTATTTCTATCTTATTTAGCATTTTACGGCCTATAAAGATAGGCAAGAAAGCACGTGTTACATTGAAAAATTAAAAGAAGATCATTTGAAGAATAATGTGCCTCTTATAAATCATTTCCAAAAAAGACTAAAAACATTATATGTACCAAGTGATAGCTTAACTAAACTTGAGGTAATGATATCATACATTGAGCTAACTTATTTAATACAAAAACATATTGTCCAACTTTTAAAAAATATATTTACATTATTTATATTTATATACAATTTTTATTTTAAACAGGCATGGCGTATTGCAGGTGGACGTATTGTGGATTTTTGTTCGGGTCGTATTATATTTCTTCTTCAAGAGACAGAACCTTCCCCCGAGCAGAATGAAGATCCATTTTTCAACGAAATCCCCGAAGATGAAAACGACATTACATCTAAACGAATAGCCGATGTTGTACTAACGCCACTTCTAAGTCGAGCTAAAAGACAAATTCAACTTGAATATAGAGAAAACCTAAATAAGAATCTTTTTAAAAATCGAATACCTCGTCAAGTACCACGAGGTCGATTTCGGGGGCAAACGCAATCACAATACTTGAATATGGGAACGGATGGTCAAACGGATGGTAAAGCTGAAGCAGAAGCTACTCATGAATCTTCGCATGCGGTCGTCAGTAAGTATAATTACATTTAACAAAATTATAAAATTTTACATTAATTTGACAATTTTTTTGAATTAACAAAGTAATCGCGATGATTTTGTTTAATATTTTCCTTTGTAGGTGGTAGTCATGGCATGGGACAAGCACAGAGCATGTCATCAGGAGGAACCGCGTGCGAAGATTGTCCAGGATACCCTTCATATAAACCAGTAGAAGAAATTCCTAATAAATTGCAAGTGCAACCAATTCCAGGCACTGTTGGAATACCCGGAACTACGCCGGGTAGTACAGGTATTATCTATCCAGGTAGTATCGTGCCAGGATCTACAATACCAGGAAGAGTTGGAATTTATCCTGGAGGTCCTGTAGCAGGAACTGTCATACCGGGGGATCAAAGAATTTATCCAGGTGGTGGTACATTAGGAACCGACATGACGAGAGACGGTAGAATTTATCCTAGCGGTACTGTACCAAGTTCTGTTGTACCAGGAGACAGAAGACTTTACCCCGGAGGTATATCGCCAGGAACTACTATATCAGGAGATGGACGAATTTATCCGGGAGGCACAGTTCCCAGAACTGGTGTAATGTATCCTGGAAGTGGTCTACCGGGAATACCACCATCAGGAAGTAATATAATTTATCCTGGAGGTATCACACCAGAAAGTCTTAGTCCAGGACAAGATAGAACCTATCCCAGTGGAATAATACAGAGACCTACAGGTGTTGGAACTATTACACCAGAGATGCCAGGAGATGGTAGAACTGATGTGATATCATCGCGAATAACTCCAGGAAGTGTATTACCAGGAATTGTGCCATCAGGAGGTAGTGTAACGTATCCGAGTAATGGTGCGGTTTATCCTGGTGGTGTGGTGCCCATTGGTTTACCGACAGGAATTGGTGGAACTGTAACAACGACAGCTGGATCATATGCTACAGGTATTATATAAGGAAAGCAGTTATATTAAATATGAAATTACTTAGTCAAAGAATATGTTTCTAAGAACTGGAGATATAGCCAGTCGAGTGACACATCCTGGTGTACCCACAGGTAGTGACAAAGTGTATCCTTCAGGATATTTGCCTGGGACAGCAGGAACTGGGCAAGTAGGAACTGGGCAAGTAGGAATTGGGCAAGTAAGAACTGGACAAGTAGGAACTTATCCAACTGGGGTTATTCCAGGATCTCTAACAACGGGTAATCGTAAAATATTTGAAAAAAGAGAAAGGAATTTATGAAACAAAAATTTTTACAATTATACATTTAATTTATACAATTAGATAGATTTTATGGAGGCGAAATTATTGTAGGTGATACAAATTATCCAGGAGGAACTTTAAAAACGGATGGAGGCGTTATATATCCCGGAGCTGGTACTGTATTGTATCCAGGTGGTACAAAGATAGAAAGTCCTGGAGGAGGTCTTGGTATTGATACGATACCTAGCTCCATTGCTAATGTTGGAACAAAAGTATCTCTACCTGGAATGGATGGACAAATATATCCTAGCATTTCAAGAACTGGACCTACCGGTGTTATTTTTCCGCATGATAGAGTAACTAGACCAGGTACACCCGGTGGTGTAGCTACAGGAACCACGTATCCAGCTGGTTCTTATCCGATATCTAGTAAGCCATACCCTGCAATTGATGGTCAAGTTCCTGGACAATATCCTGGGCAATATCCTGGGCAATATCCTGGACAATATCCAGGACAATATCCAGGACAATATCCAGGACAATATCCTGAACAATACCCTGGACAATATCCTGGACAATATCCTGGAGTAAGCACAGGCCAAATTCCTGGAGGATTACCTGGCGCGGGTCAATATCCAAGTAGCGGTATACAATATTTACCAGGATTGTATCCTGCAGGTGGTCAATATCCTATATCTAGACCAGCAAGTCAAACAGTGTTGCCTGAACAAGGTGCTGGAACTAGTGGCTTAGGAATTGATACGAATCAATATTATCAACCTGGAACGTTAGTATCAACGGCTGACGATGGATCGGATTCGCAAGCATCTAGCTCTGTGAAACAAGTAGATTCTGGCACGCAAGCAAGTGCCTCTGCACAAGGTGCATATGGTCAAGGTACTGCTCAGTCTCAAGTGTCGGGGATATATAGTGGTTCCGGGTCGTTCTCGGCTCAAGCAGGTACTAGCGATAACAATAAAAGTGCTCAAACTCAAATAAATGCTGGTAAGGAAGGTGCTACGAGCAACGCCGAAGGTACTGGTGGTCGAGGAAAAAGCCAAACACAAGTCCAATTAAATTCAGATTCTGGTGCGACATCGACAGGAGCACAAAGTAGCGGTTGGAACCATGGTACTAATTCACAAGTTCAAGCAAGTTCAAAAGGTGGTATGGCAGATGCACAAGCAAATGGTGAAGGCAGTACATCTAGCCAAGCACAAATTGGCTTTCAGCCATACATGAAAAATGATGATAAAATTGAAAAAATTGCACGGCCCTTCCGTGGCGGAGGTACAGCATCTGCTCAAAGTGGAACATATAGAGGTCAATCGCAATCTCAAATTGAAGGATCTTTTCAGTATGGTATAACGTATACAGGCGCTGCACAAGCTGGATCGGGATCAGGTGCAGCGGCTTCTAGAAAACCTTTTAATTTTAATCTTACTGAAAGTGATATTTTTAAAACATTCAAACCATATGATAAGCCATTAATATCCGAGAAAGATGATACTGAAATAACTACTATACCATCGAATGTAGATTATAGTAATGTACCAAATCAACGACAAGATTTGCGTACTGGCTCGAGTTCTCAACAAACAGTGATAATAAGTTCATCAAAAGATAATTCACAAATACCAGACAATAAGAAAGGTAAACCTTTAGAAAAATCTCGACCAGATGATCCAACATATAACGATGATGAATATGATGATCAATACGAGGACGAAGATTATGAGTCATCCTTGATATCGACTCCTTCCTCTAACAAAAATTCTTTAACGTACAACAAAGGTAAGAGTGATCAACGTCAGTCACAAAGTGTTCACATTGGAAATGGAAATCGATATGATATTCGAGTAGCACAAGATTCGAATACTCCCCAAGAAGGTGATTTGTTACAATCGGGTCAATCTTTACCAGGTTACACGATTCCATCTGGTTTCCGTGGTAGAGTAACATCGATTTCAGGCGTAGATACAATTGCAAACGGCGATGGTAAATCTCAATCGCAAACAGTTACTTTACTACCCACGAGTCGTAATAACACTCGTGAAAATAAATCACCAATTTCGGAAACAAAATCACTCCACACAAGTCGTACTCGATTTATTAATACTCATGCTTCAAATAATAACAATCAAAATGATCCTAATGTTAAGGAAAATTCATCTTCTAACAATTATTCCAATTATGAAACTAACAGACCTGTTAAGACAAATTATTATACCATAACGAACAGTGTTGCTGGTAAAATGACCGACAGTAGAAATGCTCCGAGAAAATACGAACATCGGTATTATACTAAAAGTTCTACTTGTGGATATTTCACATTTTCTTGTAATGTTGTGCATGGTTCTAATGGTAGAACAAAAATTTGTAAGCCAAAAGTACCTACATATTCTGATGGAACACCAATGAAATGTTAATTACTCACATCATGTTACATCATTTTTTGTATGTATTATTACATCAGTCGGAGTTACTATTATATTCATTTAACACTTTCTATCATTATCATGAAAAACTTATATTTAATTATAAGACACGAAGGATTTATAGGTAAATATTGTGATTTTACATATATTGTAAATACAATATCATAATTTCACCCAACAAACACAATTATATATTCTTAACTCTGTTAAGACCATCGATGTTATTAAAAGTATATCATTGCCAATTGCCATGTTGCCTTAATCATTGTTATTTATCAATTTGCTAATAAAATACATTTTTATATAGGATTTTTTAATATATTCTACTCTACACAACAACATTGAGTAATTCAAATATAATCTTATTTTATGCGTGACATTTATATCATGATATTTTTCTCTTTGCCTGCAATTAGGGTAGTATATGATAGCTATAGAGCAAATTCATCTGCAGATGCATAAATGAATTATTGCTTTGTCTTATTCTACTTGAAACTTTTAACATTGACATAGGAGACTTAATCATACATATCAGGTATCATGACTTGTACATTTTGTGTCTGATCTACTTTCATCTGCCATTTAAAAGACGATGACGAAAAAATAGATCATTACTTATAGTCTTTATGCTATATACAATGTTTACATAGATACAATAAAAAATTGTACAAAATAAATTCTTATAAATGTAATTATTAAATAAGATAATATAAAAGTAAAAAAATGAATTATATACATCAGTTAATAAACAATAAAATATTTAACGAAGTCGATGATAGATAACTATACATCAATGCACAAATGTATAACTCATTTTTCAGCTAAATGCAGAAACTGAGTAAAAGAAACTGAGTTCATTCTACTAATTAATATTTATACACATTTACAGAATTGCTATTAAAATGCCTAGTGTGTTTATAATTTAAACATTAAAAAACATAGTTGTTAATATACTTATATATTCCAGTAAATTTTATAGTTTTTCCAATTCTTATTAGCTGCTTCAACGGAATTCATTATAATAACTAGTGAATACTAGGCTTGTTCCTTTTTATAATCTAGAATAATAAATAATCTATATTTAATAATGTAATGCAATCTGTTGTATAAAATTCATACTATATGAAACATTAAACAATACCCTCTAATAATTCTCCATTATTATGCGATTTTTCCACTACTTCTACCGTTCTATCCATTTCGAATGACTCGGATCTATTAAACGAATATATTAGTAAACAATATAGAGAAATATGTGAAATATAAATGTAGTAAAAAATAGTTTTTATGTCAGACTTACGTATTCTTAAAATGCTCCAATTGTACATTTGCAGACTCTAACTGTTCTAACAAATCCTCGTTAGATCGTTGTAATTTGCGTACACTATCGGTAGCAGCATCTACTTCGTCTTGTGCTAAAATCAAGTCTTTTTTCAGTTCCTCTACTCTTGTTCTAACTCTTTTCACTTCTGATTCATATTGTTCAGATCTTCTCATTGCGTGTAACAATTCTGTTGTTTTTTCCGCTAACATTTTTTTTAATTTTGCTTGTGAATGTTTCAATTCTATTAACTCCTGCAAAAACACAATATATTAGATACTGTATATAAATAAATAATTGTATTTGCATAAAATTCGAACCTTATTCCTATCTAATAATTCTTGTTGTAACTGCTTTGAATCTGTGTCTGATGTAGAAAATGGTCGAGATCGTCGTGATTCTATTCTGTCTTGTATATCATGCAATTCATTACGAAGTTGTTTATTCTCTCTTTCCAATAAAATTTTTTCAGTTTCTAATCGTTCTCGTTTACCCCATTCTGCAGCATTTTCAGCTTGAAGTTTTTCAAGCTGAAATTTATTCGTAATAACAAATTGTTCTCATTATATATATATATACACACACATAAATATATTGTAATACACGTTGTATAATCTCATACATACTTCAGTACGGAGTTCTGATAAACGACGGTCCATACCCTCTCTATTGGATGCTTCGTCAATTAGATCAGCGTGTGCTGCACTAAGTTCAACCTGGAATCGATCTTTCAATTCTAACAATTCTCTCGTAGCTTCAGCTCTACCCTCTTGTAATTCTATGCATTGTTCTCTTAACAAAGAAACCTCAGTTTTTAATTTCTCCATACCTCTATGCAAAGAATTCTTTTCTCTAAAAAAAAAATTATAATTCATAATGAAATCTGAATATTACAGAGGTATAATATAAGTGAGGTAATTGTGTCGTTCTTACTCTCTCTCTGCAGATATAGTTTTTGTAGCTTCGTCTAATCTAAGTTGCAGCATTGTTAATTTTTGTGTTAAAATTTCCTCATTATACATTTCTATAGACGACTGTCGCATTTCAGTTTTATCAATTGTAGATTCTCCAACTAATTGTGTAATATCTCTATCTGACACATTAATAGAACCTTCTTTATACAATTCTACTGCATGTTTCGGTACTGCACCTTGTAATACATATTCTTCGATATCTCTATCTGGTAAAGTATTATGACTTCCTAAACTTATACTTGATTCTTCGAGAGATCCTTGTCGTGGCATTGGATCTTTTTGAGATAATTTTTCATTTTGCTCTACATTATTGTAAAAGTCTAAGAGTTCATCGATACCTAATGTACTTCGTAATTGTGAATCAGATTCGAGAACATTAGATATCTGTTGATCGAAATGTCCTGCATCTTTTAGGAGAAGCATATGTATTTTTTCAATTTCATTCTTTAATTGTTCATTTTTAAGTTCTAATTCTTGAGATTCGTGTTTGTATGTATTGGCGTCTTTCATAGCGACTTCTAATTTTGCTCTAAGAACTTTAGCTTCTTCTCGAGCCATATTCCTTTCGTTTCTAACTTTACTCCACTTTTCACGCCAGTTAGCTGTACAATCAGACCACCACCTCATTGTCTTTTCCATTTGTGCAGCACGTGCCCTTGCTTCTTCCAGTTCTCTCTGACGTAAGGCCTACAAATAAGATAAATATACGGTATCTATATTACTTCTTATTTGTAACACACATTAAACTGTCATTGTTATTATCCCTAAATCAAATATATAGAATTTTCTTATTTATTTAAAATGATTGAATATTAGAATGTATTATGCATTAAATAAA
>JAITYT010000622.1:3076857-3096876 GCA_025433975.1 Liostenogaster flavolineata | reverse complement strand
GAGAGAGAGAGAGAGAGCCGCGGGTGGTAACGTGCAGCTTGAGAGATCGGCCTTGATATGCATTCTTTCCTGGATTTCGAGATCAGATCGATAAGTAGAGTGTGACCCTTTGATATTTTACGCTTGGTTCTTCGTTCATATAATCGTCGTCCTAACGCAAACTCGAAGGAGTTAGGCCCAAGTAGGAATTCGCCTTTAATTCGTGTAATGGCCGTATAGGAATCGTTCGGATCGTTTACCAAGTACGATGAAAAAACTTGGAAAAGATGGAAAAGCAGGCTATTCGCCGGAGCGACGTGCTCGATGCGATCGACCAACGGTATTTTATGCCGTGTAGATCGGAGCACGTGAACGAGCAAGTCATTCGACCAGTTCACGCGAAAAAGGCACGAACGCGATTCTCATCGATGTCTCGTTAAGTCGCAACAAAATTCGCTAATTTAAACTCTAAGAGGAAGATTACGAAGACGCTTTCGTTCGTTTCTAAGCGTAAACGAGGAAATATTGACGTTACTCAAATTTTCCTTGGGCATTGCGCAAGTGCGTTTTACTTAGAAACGAAAAGTATGTTTTGATAGAGCTTGCGCCTCTTGCTCGAAAAAAATTCCGACGTGGTTAAGATTTGCACCATGTATTTCTTAAGAAAAAAAGAAGAAAAATTATTCTTATTTACATTGCGCTGTGAGAGTGCTCGATAGAGGATAATATTTTAAGACTAGATAGACTAGTTGTTTTAGGAAAAACAACTGAAGATCAATTATGCAAAGTAAGGATCGATTAAAATCGTTGATGAAATTACGATAGGTACGAAACGTACGATCGTATAGCAGGATGCATACCAACAGGATTATATACAGTTACGTTCTTCCCCTCGACGAGTATTCGTTAGCAAAGATCGAGTCCTTTTGTGTATCGTTGCGCCTCGTTCGAAAGGCACAGACTTCTATTCGATACGAGCATACCAATAAGTTTTCGTAGGAATGAGAGAAAGTCGTTACTATCCGCAGAATTTGTACTTCTGTCTATTTTAACGTTCTACAATTTCGCAATTTTAATTGAATTCGAGGAATACTTAGACAGATGCATATTAATTCGAAATTATTCATGCAACGACATTAAATAGTGTCAGTACGAATATACGATTTTACGATGATGCAACGATCGACAATTAATTTGCATTTCAATTCATCCGAATGTATAAACGAGAACGTTATACGAACCGTACGAACCAGATAATTCCACGTACGAATTTGATGTACTTTTATTAAAGACGGATATACGTAGCAACGTCTGAAATTACGTGCAAAATGTTTATGATCGATTTGAAAAGTTGTTTTTTCGAAGTCGTCGCGAAATTAGGGAGAGAATACATTTCTTTAATTAAAATTCTTAGATTACTTCTTAGATTCGAATGATTAATGTTGGAATAATAAATATCAAATATAAGACTATCGCGATAAACGAAGATGGCACGAATTAACTTGTTTTATAGACGTGGATTATTTAAATGCGCACGACTCGTTTATGATTTCTCTTTTATAAGTATACAATCCTGTGCGTGAAGATTCCTTTGATTTATAATTATAATTAACATTATTACCAAATTATAATCTGAATCTAATCTATTGACTTCTGTTGCTTTAATTTTTAACCGATCTCTATAGATAATTCTAAATATTGCCTAGATTTTTAAATTAGACGATAGAGTGTGATACTTCGCATAGATCGTCGAATATCTTTCCATGGCTTACTAGGATATTCGTACGTGTTTCCACGTACACAGATGCGTGCATACATGACAGTTATGTGTCATGTGTATACATACGTAATGTACGTCGAAACTCGTCGAGACACGTACATCGTCGTTCACTCCATGTTTTTGCCTTGAAAGGACGACGCTCGGTAAGCACAAACGAGGTAAATAAACCAAATGATAACAATGCCAATTCGTAGAACTACTACGTTTTTTCTTGTTATTATTTAGGTCGATCTAGGTGAATTGTAACGCTCCTAAGCAGTATCAGTTCGTCATTGACCGTGGATGTTAGAGGATCAGCGATAAAATACTTATAATTACGTCGTCTGTACGAAACGTAAGCAAGCATCGTCCATCGTGGTTGCCTCTCTTGCCTCTCTTGCGTCTCTTGCCTTCTTCTGGACATTTAGTAATAGCTCGTAAGTAAATTTTTTATAGTACATGTAATTTTACCTTCAAAATACTCGTATCTTGTCTATTCGCATTCTCGAGTAAGTGTATTTGTTCTTTGGCTTCCAGAAACTTCATATTCTTCGTTCCTTATTTCACGTCATACCTTTAACTGTAATTTAATTTTATATTCATTCGACTCCTGAGCAAAACACGATTCCAACGACGTTTAAATTACCGCTTTCAATACTGAGAGCACCAAGCATTGTTCAAATTCTTGCCATTGATCCTCTTCTCTTCCCTCTCGAATATCGAAGTGGAAGCAATCGCTTCCATAATACGTTCCATAAGTTTCAGTTTTAATATTTTCTAACCACAGAATTGCGTTCTTCATTTATTTTTGGTAACGAATCCATTGTATGTAATGTAAAATATATATCGAAACAAACGTCAAAAGTTTTGAATAAATGTTCGGTAAAAAATAGAAAAAAGATAAATCGAAGCATTGTTTATAATTACAATATGCATTGTTTATTATCATTTGTGTACGTCGAAGAGAAAGGTATTGATTTTATCGATTTCTTTAGTACGTGGTTATAACTATAGCCGGTAGTGGCGTTAGTACTTTTTGTACCATCGAAGTGGTAAGAATTCGAACTACAAAATTATATAGTCCTTCTCCCATTGGTTATTTTCAATTTCTTCCTGGACGTTGAAGTGACAACAGAAGCTCCTGTAATGTGAGTTAATAATTTACTATCATGTTTACAATATCGTATCTAGAACTGAATGCAGGTGTTTTATTGCTTTATTTACAATTAGAATTTTGCTTTTCTACGCTTTCAACATCGTCGATGAGTTAATTATGTCGAAAAATATAGTAAAATATTCTCAAGTCGTGATACTGCATTACAAGATTATTTTCGTGAATTTCTTATAATTGTCGCTTGTAACAAGAAAATACTTTAGAATGTAAAGTGATTTTAAAGTTTTTCTAACGATTTTTCAGGATTTAGAGTAGCAGCATGCAATGGCGCTTGGAATTACGTCACTGTGACGTAATTGTATCGTTCAAATCGAATGCTCTTCCCGCGGATTCACTGTTCGCAGTTTTCGACAAATTTCGTAGCTGTAAAAAGTACTCCAGAATCGTGAGTCAATTATTTATGATTATGTTTAATATATTTATAATATTTAATTATATCATACTTATGATTAAGTATTAAAGTGACAATAATCTCGGTGAAAGTTTTAATTTCGAAATATTTGATATCTATACGTGTATTTATTTCGATTTAAATCTTTCTACAGTTTTTAAAATCTTTATATGCGTATGCGACGTTAGAGATGAATTTCTCCATGAGGGTAATTTATTCGTTAACATTTTTATCTTGTTGATTTCTCATGAAATCTATTTTTTAATGTATTTCAACGAACATTTACGAATTGGCTATTTTGAATATTTTCAGATAAACATGATTGCACAATGCTTTAGTTATAAATAATTGTTGTCCGTTGAAGAGCTTTTAAAGCTGTGAAATTTTAAGAGTTTTGTAAGAGCATTTTTCTGAAAATTTCAATCTTTCTCTTTAAAAGATATTATTCTTCTTTCTGTCAAACAATACATCTTGTATACAAGAAGATTAATGCAAATAATTGCCTACTTGAAATTCTACAAAACTAGTAGTAATTTCGTTGGTACCGCAAACTTCAAGAACATCGCGTATTTACGCTTCCTTACACATTTTCTTTCCGTTATATAAATTATTACTTCCCGTGGACAATTAACATTTTTTAAGTTACTTGAATGTTGCATTCCTAATTGAAGAGACAAGACCACTGTTGGGAGATAATTAATCGTTGGTAATTAACATTTGGTAATTGGAATCGTGATTGTAACATTCTCTTAAAAACTTTACGCAATGAAGACAATTCGTTCTTCTTGCGATAAAATACTTTACGACAATACTTTTAAATATAAATACATCCGCTGTATATTTTTCATATATTTATGAATATTTATTATGCTCTTAAAAATATGTTGTATTTTTATAATTATTGTCATGGTAAGAATATTATTGTTAGACAATCTCAAAGGTGTGACAATTTAACGACATTGTAACGAAATCCTCTTATCGTTCGTCGTTCAATCGAGTTATATTATAGAATAAATCTGTTCATTCGTTTCAGATCAGCAAGCAGTCAACAAGGATAAAAATCGGAATACCGTCACGAGGATTCTCTTATAATCATTAGTGACGTCCTTCCTTCCTTTCTTCTTTCCTTTCTTCTTTCTTTTGCGCTGTAATACAAGCTATTATTCATGAGAATAGCACGTAACTGTATTCTCACGGTGCAGTGACTTCACTGCCGCTATAATGCACCGCATTTGAGACAGTATTCGAAATAAAGAAGACGCCGGCGGTACGCATTGTAATGCGCCGACCGCAATAGGAAACGTCGTAATGACAGTTTGTGCGTATTGCTCGCGTGATCGTTTACCGTAGTCTTGGAATCATTGGAACTCCAATTATTTTATAAAGTCGTCGAAATAAGGTTAAATCTTGAAGTCCTCCCATTTTTACATGTTCGTTTCTACACATTTTTTCATTACGAAATATAAAATCGATGATGTGATTGTTACAAGAATAATTGTCGACGCTATTTTTTCAAAATATTGTAGAAAAAAGCAGATGATATTCATCGAAAATTTATTTAGTAATCTGTACGTGGTAAACAATTTCAGAAAATATTAGAATCACGATCGAAGTGATCGAAACACGTGTACAACATCGCTTTAACATCGTTTACTTTGCAAGACGCCTAAGGAAGACGACGCAACTCTAGGAACGGCGTTTGAAAACCTATCCAATATGGCGAGACGGGCAACTGTAAAATTCGAATTTCCCCCCCATCGATGAAAGCGATGAACATTCGTCCGGTGAAAACGAAATTATAAAAGTTTTTAATACTTCTTTGATCTGTTCTCGAGCAGCCAACGAGGCGTTTGGAGCATCGATCGGTCGGTCGATCGGTTGGTCGATTGATCGACTAGTCTAGCAGTTAATTCACGTTAATGGAAAAGGAAGAATACGAACGTCGGACGGCACGAAGGTTCTTTACGATCGCGCGTGGTTAACACCAATGCGTTTCGAACAACACGGAGAAAGTGGGACGATGAAAGTGCGACCAAACGACTGGACAGGCACCGACTCCGTGGTACGTCTCTTACCACCGTCGAACCGTACCCACTATTTCACTGCCACGGAAATGCAGCACGGTCCAGCTATTCGCCGATCGATCTTCGTCTTGCCTCCAGAGCGAAACGTTTAATTAAAACATCGATTAATACGTCGCGATCGTACAAATAAAACGACTCCATCTTCTTCTCGATAATTTCCTTTCACGGCTTGTAAAATCGATTCCAATCGTTTCTCTTTACCGTTCTTGACTTCGATTTTCATTATCGCGCGCAACATGTTTATTCCAAGCATTTTTTTTTAAAACTTCACAGAAAATATTTCATATTTATTCCCTACTTCATATCTATGAATTACGATTGCTACTAACACCATGGTTTTCTTCCGTAGGCAACGACACCGACACTTACAGAAGTCGCTTTCATGAGAGATTTATTAATAGGTACGCGTGATTCTACGTTGGAGCTGAATCATATAACAGCAGGATCGTCGCTTTACCGCGTTGCAGACGGCATCTGTCACTATTAGTTAGAAAGCAGCTCTCCGATTCATGCCTCGAATATACGCGAAGAATATCCTTCGTCGGTTCGCCTTCCTGGCAGTTCGACCGGTTCGAAAACGACGAATTCTCTTTGGCGGAAAGACGTTGACAAAAAAAAGCAAACAACGTCGAAGGTCGAAGATATCGCATACAGGAATCTCACGGTAGGTGAGAGCCATCGAGATACGACTACGATTTCTGCGTATCGTTCGACACGCGCACCTTGCTACCGTAATCTCGAATATCATTATCCTTGGAATTGTTTGATCCGTACGCGTGGATTTTCTTGAATGGTATCGCCTATGCTCTACGATCTTGTCGACGAAGAAAAATCAACGACACCAGCCTATCTTGTCAAAAAAAAACCGTGGAAAAAGAAAGCATTGAATTTCTCGCGTAACGCGCGGTTCCTTCGAGTCTAGCGCCGATAGGATGTCGGAGGGCTCTTTATAGAGGCTTGGTTCGAAAGGCAGGTGCACTTTTCGTCGGATGACTCATGGGGAACGGCCGATAAGTAACGCGAGACGCAACAGGATTTGAAAGTGAACCACTCGATTTCCGTCGTTACTTTGGTCGCCAGACTTTTAAGATTCGCCACGAAGACGTCTCCTCGCTTTCACGATTTCATTTTGTAGATGATATTCTGCCGTTTGCCGGTCAAACTCCAACTTTTATAGCTCCCATTGAATACTTAATTACTGTCCACGTCTCGGTAATCGCGTCGTGGTAAAGGAGAGTCGAGATAAACCGACGTAAATCGTTTTCACGAATCGACGTTCATTATCGATTGTTATTATTGCAGTTGTCGTCGTTTTTGCGCTTTCGAAAAGTGGAATCGAACGTTCGTATTTGCGTAGATCTTACGAATAGACACAAATAAGAAAACGTCGCCAACGTACGCGTCAAGATTTATTTCCGATTATTAATTATCAGTGGAATTCATCGGCGACATCGGAAACGTTCTTTTTCTTTTCGAAGGCCGTGACGTCAACGAAGAACGACCACGACGACGATTTCCGGGAATTACCGAGCCCGGATTTTACGAGAGTCGAAAGAGGCCGGGCGCCGTGTCTCCTTCTTTTTCTTCCTTCATTTTTTTTACTTTTGTTCGTTATACAAGCAGCGCGAACCAAACCGAACCAAAGAACTTTCACTCCGGTGAGGTCACCTCCGGTCCTTAAATATTCCTTAGCGTGACGCTTCACTTTCATGCGCGGACTCGAGAGACTCGAAAAATCTCTCGAGTCGAGGATTCGAAGCAGGAAGAGTCAGTAAATTCTATGCATTTTCTCGAGAACGCGACGAGTGGTTTTTGTGCAAGATCGACGTAATCGAAGGACGGGCAGTCGATCGTTATTCTGTCATGGTCGTCGACGTTTTATTTCTTTTTAAAGGCGAAACGAATCGAGAGCGTAACTCTAAAAGGTAATACCGACCTGTAGATAAAACCAACGACGCCGAAAAGCGATTTAACTGATGAAACATTTACAATATGTTCTCGTTTTACAATATCGAATTTTAGCTCGCTGGTATTTAAGACGAAAAGAACAGGAAAGTCAAACTCGCCTTCCGGGATACCCTACTCATCTTTCACGAAAGGTACTCTCACCGATGGATATTACGTTTCAAGCCGTGAGCACCTTGGAAGGTAGTTCGACAAGACGATTCCAAGGTACTACGGTATAACGTGCAGTAAACGTATTTTAAATCAAAAATCATTTCGGCGTTGCGTTGTATTTATTCGTTATAAAATACGCCGAATAAATTCAGCTTGGTTGCTTGCACATTTTTTCTCAAAAAAAAAAGAAAAATGAATAATTATCCTTGCCATTTACTTTTCAGCTCTAATCAATCAAACATTTTACCTATGATATTAGGTTGTTCGGAAAGTAATTTCGTTTTGACTTTATAAGTCATAAACATTATCGAAAGACTATAAGAAAATCGTCTTTCATTTTCATAAAAAAGAAAACGAAATTACATTCCAAACAACTTAATATATTCGGGCGCTTAAAATTGTGTCAAACATTGTTATAATAGAAAAATATTATAAGGAACAATTTGTCGATGCGTAATACGATCGAGTTGGCTCCGTTGATAAATATGCAAAGAAATTATCGTGATTCTACATTCCAGCGAATCGGAGGAGAAATCGCATCGACGATGTTTCGACGGACACGCTGTACTGCGCGTAAAAGTGGTCGTGGGACATCCCGAGGCCAGTTTAGGTCTGCTTGGACGTCTGACTGGCGCGGTGAGAAAAATGACCGCATAAGCGAGGTACGCCGAAGCTCGGTTCACAGCGTCTGCCATGAAGGAACGTGCGATGGTACGTAAACGCGTTGAAGTCGCCCCTGGCTAGGTGGAACGCCTCTGTTCGAGCGAAATTACGCGATCGGTGTTAAGCGATATCGAGCTCGTTGCGAACTTCTGCATGGAAACGATCGTATAGTCGATACACCAAGGAAGGAAAGTTGTTAAGTAAATTTGTATGAACGTTTAAAACCGTACTATCAACCCAAAGATAACCGATAAAAAATTCACGGAATTTTACGCGTCTTTATAAATTTCTGAGGCTCATATTTTAACGATAACTTTTTTATAATATTAATATCGATTTATTATCGACGTGGCACGTGATACAAATATATATTAATTCAGACATTAAATTTTTTTCAGCAGCCTTAATAATGGCAATTCGATAGAATGGCAAACGATGTCGACACGTACCACGAGTAATTTACAATTACTAAATTACAATAGTTCAACGTATGCGCTTTTATTTGCATCGACATCCGTCGATTCCTCGATATCGTTATGACAATAGAGCGCAAATACCAAAAGAGACACGTTAAGAATTCCAGGCGAACGAAACAGCATCCTCATCGTCGTCGAACAAAAAGGAAGATAAAAATTACCGCAAAAACACCCTCCACGCTCGTTTCTACCTCGTTCCATCATCAGCTCTCCTTCTTTCCGCGATCGACTCGTGATCGTAGAAGCCCCAGAATTTTCCGACGTGCGAATCGAAAAGCGAGTGATCCAACAGCCGTTGGAACCAACGACGCATACGAAACGGATTTCTCTTTCTCGTCGTGCGACATCGCAGCACGCCTTGGTCAAAAGCGAGGCGAGTGCACAGCCTTCTTTTCGCTTAGCCTGACACCGGTCGATCCTCCAGGCCAACGAAGGTTGGGTGCGAGGGCGCGAGAGGAGATTGGAGGTTCTTGCTCGGTGTCTGGCGACCCGATTATGCGGCTGGTTTAAACGTTAATTCGTCTGGCCAGTTTCCGATCTCGTTACCTCGGCGTCGTGTAGCCTCGCGGCAACGACGGCCATTATTCCTCCGCCGATTCCGCGTCGTCGAGGTATTTATTAACCGTAACCGCAGTCTGAGAAGCACGTCAAAGGGATTCCGGGATCGACCTCGCTATTCCTGGAATTCTCTCTTTGCGCTCTGTCAGCCGAGTCGATCCTGTTCTTCTTCCTAGTGGGAGATCAGCGCCCAAGAAGAGGAGCGATACTCGCTTCTTCGTTCAGTTTTCTTCCTCTAGCTCGTAGGAACGCGCGATCTTAATCGCGATCGTTCACGGCCGACGTCGTGTCCTCGTCGGGTCATGGAGGAATCTCACGGATGAGATTTCGAACGAGTATCGCACGACTATTCTGTATTTATCTTGGTTTTTATTCGTGTTGACTTTGCAGGCAGTCGTAGTTTATCGTAGGAGGTTCTTTACTCGTCGCTGGTTCTGCCATTTTACGGAAAGGAGGAACGGTACCGAAGTGGACAGAGCGCGGTTTTGACAGTATGGGAGCACGAAACTTCGAGCTGATTTATTCAACCGGGTTAGTCGAGCTGAAAGTTGTCCCGAATTTTTTGTTGACATTTCGTCGGCGCCCGATTTTGAGAGATTACCGGACGGGCGTAATGCGATTCGATAGACCAATCGTCTGACGCAATGCCACTGACGTGTCCTTAGACAAACGTACGCATTACTCGGCATTTTTAGAGGTAGGCTGACTGGTCCAACCTAGAAGGCAACTCATAGTCGAAGCCTCGTGACATTTGGACCACCCCGCTGATCGTCGAAAGGTCCGTCGAATTCGCGAACGAATTCCTCGACGATCCAGCCGTGTAATTCGACTTGGTTGTTGCATGGACACGAACATTAATATTCGTTCCACCGAACGTAGCATCGTTGTCTCGTTTCGCAACGGCCTCTAAATCGTTTTCAGTCTGATTGCCATCGTCTCGGTCGGTCGATCCAATTCTAAGTTCAATTATCCGCGGGTTATCGTGGACGCTCCGCTGACCGATATCCCAGTTTCCAGCGCATCACTTTGCCGAGCAATTTGCCATCGAAGTCGAAAGGGTCGCGACACGACGGCCATTACTCGCTCGGTAAACGAGCTTGACTCGCAAGAGGAGCGAGAAGACCAAGAAAAGTCGATCTCCTGGAAAGGTACCGGATCGACAGGAAGGCTTTTTCTTCGTGGAACGGTACGCCTCCTTCGCGGCTGATTTTTGCGAGAGGCACGAAGCACCCACCTCTCGAGATCTACGACATCCTTCGAACAACTGTTCTCGCAACGTGTCCAACGTCACACGATTATGTGGTAGAAAATCCAGCCAGCGCGAATGCATCTGTCGCCTCGGCCATCGATAAAAAGGAGAAAGAGAAAAAAATAGAGAGAAAGACCTCGACTCGAGATTCGAGAATCGCTCTCGAGTCGCATCGACTTTCTATCGGATAAGCTGATAGAATCAAGACGGTACGATTCACGGCTGAGGTTTGTGGCGTCGCGCTTTTTGCATGAGACGAGACTCCTCCTTTGAGCGTCGTCGTTGCCGTCGTCGAAGCGAAGAGAAAGGATTCGTTCGAGCGGACGGAATTCGACGAACGGCGCGACTGAACGAGCGCGTCTTGTGAAACGACTCGATTTGCGCGCGTTACGGCGGAGGCGGAGTCCGCGCGGCTAGGAAGCGAGTCGAGGATCATAAAAAAATGAGAGAGAGAGAGAGAGAGAGAGAGAAGGAAAAAACTGCGTTAGCCTCGACTATTCGAGAAGCTGGTGTTGCGACGAGCGACGACTGTTAGTTGTATGATTATTACGATCATCACGATAATTGCAGTGGCACCTAGAGTCTCGAGATTAAGGCGACAGACGTCGTGTCACGTTGAAACGTCAGAACTTTGGCAGCGTGCGCTGCTGGCCTATTCGATAGCCGTTACTCGAACGTGGAGCAATAGACGAATCGTGACGAATTAACGAACGAATCGGCATTGGGTGATATCGAACGGTGCCGAACGATCGAGCACCGTTGCTTTATCGTTTTCGTAGGCATTCTAGCGCGAATGAATAATCTTGAACGTTCGAAGCCTAACAGACTTAGCAAAAACCTGCAAAATTAATCGTTCTTCGCGATGGCTTCTCGTCTTTTCTTTTCGCGTACCACGTTGATCCGCGATATCGATGATCGCGCGGATTCCCATAACAAAATCATAGAAACTCGGTGTTCGAGCTAATCGCTGCTAACGCTTAGAAAGGCCGAAGCTTTCTCCAGCGTTCTTGGACAAAGGCAAGCTCAACGTTCTTTTACTCTCGTTTAGAATTCAAGTCGACCTTGAACTCGAACGAAACTCAAAGGTGAACGAATAAGTTCTTCTGGGTTCGAGAGTGCGAATTAATCGAAACGAGAAAGAAAGCAAGTCGCTCTAGTGGAGCGGTCCCTAGCCTATCTTTCTCCCGTGATCGTCGAATCCGCCAAGTCACTTGTCCTTTCGACGATCGTTCATCCGATGAAACGATACGACAATAAACCCCGATCGTACCGGAGGGAGTAGGGTCTCGAAGCGCCGATCGTAGAAGAAAGCAAATAAAAAATACTCACCGATGCCTATCATGAGACAGGCCGCCGCGATGACGAGGCTCCACCTGCCAAACATCGCGTTACATTGGCATACAGCGATACGCGATACGTCAAACGTCACTCCATTCGATCGGCGACAGGCCGGTGCTCTTCCCATCGGCATCAGCCGACATTTATCGCGCGTCACGCTGGATCATCGGATCGCCGCGATCGATCACTTTGAACGTCCAAGTCGGAGTTGGGTTCGATAGGCGTTCGCCGACACTGCCATGCCACTTTGGATCCCTCGCGACCGATTCGAAGGAATCACGTCGATCGACGCGCGATCGGTTCAGTTCTCGAGTTCAGTTCCACGCGATGAAGAGGAAGAAAAAAGAGGAGGAAAAGTAGAAATAGAGGGACGAATCGACCAAGACGAGATCTCCAAACTTAGGAGGTGTCTCTCGACTTTCGTCGAAGCAAACGGAGACGCGCAATGTTGCTCGACAGACGGCAACGGCAAGAGCAGCGGCAAAGGCAACTTCAGCAATAGCCGCAATCGTCGACTTTCTCTCGGCTGGGATAATTAACCGGCAGGAGTTTATGGGACGACGTTCGCCGTTGGAACCGCTTATCTCGAGCGCTCTTTCTCTCCTCCTCGAACGTCGCTCGTCTCTTCCTGCGCGATCACCACCAAAACGGAGCCTGGAAGTTCGCGGTCGAAATTGAATCTCGATTTTCGCGTGGCACTCCTCGTCCTGATCGTCACTGCCACCGCGTTCGAACTCAGCGTCTCCGAACACATCGCAACTCGTCTTCTTCGTCAATCGCGGTCACCACCGATGGGGAAGTCGGTCTCTTTCCTAGCTTCTGGATCGATCGTGACAAACATCGACAATCCTTGGATCACGAGATCGTGTCGAACGATGAGGTGACGCGTCGCACTGCCCCGCGACGACTGCACGGTTCACGGACGTACACCGACTGCGAGCGGATCGCCTGTTGATCCATGCGAGCTGACAGGCAGCGCCGCTGTCGTCGTCGCAGCTGCCAATGGCGGCTCGGCGGCCATAGTCACTGGAAGCGAGAGGAAGCGAGCGTGGGACTGGCAAAGACGGACGAAGAATGGAAACATCGTCGGTTCTTCCTCTTACTTACGTTCTTCTTCTTTTTCTTTTCGTCGCTTTCCGATTTTTCCTCTGTCGCTTTTCCCAAGGTATTCTTCTCCTTTAAATTACGGAGGAGATTAAACCCTTGATTTCGTCGTTTTCGAGGAGCGAACGTCGCTCGCGCGCTAAAACGATTTTCACGAAATCGCGAGATAATTCGTCGTAATTTGTCATTTAGCTCGGCGTCGGTATGTCAATGGGATTCGTCGATTAACGACGCCATTGTTGAATTCGAGAGGATGGACGGTGATTTTGTCTCTTTCTTCTTTCCGTTTTTCGAAGGTCGAATAATTTCCGGTCTTTCGAACTAATTCGAGAGCCGTACGTCCGTTGATCGCGCGCGCTATCAACTTCCTCGACGATGATAATTCGTGCGAACTCACGCGATTCTACCGATCGAGTATGGAGATACCCTTTCTTTGAAACATCCACACTTGGGTTTCGAAATCGCATACCGATCTTCGACCCACGATGCCGCGGTCTAGACGTTCTCCTTCGATCGATCCTTCGAAGAAAAGCGTCTTACCTTGCAAAGTCAACGAACCTTTCACGTTCGCGAAACGTTTGGATTCTGTCGACACAACGACCGTGACCGATCGATAGTTGTTCCTGCCTCGAACGTGTCTAAAAGAAAAAGAAGGAAAAAAAAGAAAAATTACGAGCAACTAAAAGAGGAGAAAACTCCGAAGCAATTTTTACGACGAATTCCGTCTTCGCTTTGATCCGCTGTAACTCGATTAACAGCCGGAAGATTCAGCCGATTTTTATTCATCAGTCAGAGAGGAGTAGAAAAATCGCAATTCGAAATGAAGCTTTTTTAAATGCTCAAAAGTGAAGAAGATACGCACAGGACACGTCGTGGAAGCGCTAATCGTAGCTTTTGAGTGCCGTTAAGAAAAGGAGGGGAGCCGATTTCGCAAAACTTCAGAGTCGTAGGCCATTGTCGTACACCCCGTATCGATTCCGTTTCAGTGCTTCGTCGTCGGCATGCCAGTGGGAACGCGAAAAGAATATGAAAAGCGTGGAAAGTCTACACCTCGACGACGAGACCACGATGACCGCATCCACGATACGACGGAGTGCCTGTGGCCACGACGGACCTATCGAAGTCACACCATCGCGCTTTTACGCGCGTCTAAAGTGTCTCTCGACCGGCGTCGACGGAAATTGGACGCGCGGAATCGCGTCCGTAAATTTTCTGCGATTTTTCTCCTTAACGCAAAGTGGATATTATTAATTAATGACCAGCCGGATACGCTGATCGTGAATCAAGTATCGACGCGCGGAAATTATCCTGCAATCGTTAGTTTCTCTCTGCCAAAACAGCCTTACGATTACCGTCGAAGATCGCGCGATATTTATGTAGTTCAATAATTTTCATTACCACGTTTGACTGATTTCAGATTCCTCTCGAACGAACGAACGATTGGACCGTCTTCACCTAGAGCGACGGAAGGAAGCGCGAGCTCGCATCCTTCGACCCTTCGTATCGACATGGAAAATAAAATATGTCGTTCATGAAATTACGAGTCTCTTTTCGAATGACTCATTGCCACGCCATTGAACCATCGCTTCATCCGACAATAATTCGTTCCTATCGATGTTCTTAGCAATGTCCCGCCGACAAACGAGAATTTCAATTCGAAAGTCGATCTTACGGGCGACGAATCTTGACCGTGGCTAACTTCCGATCGATCCCTCCCTGCGTGAACATCGTTCGATCTACGTACGCGCATTTAACGTTTTTTGTTTCGCTCTCCGCCTAGAAGGAAATGTAACCTCGCTCAGTCTCGGTGCGCTCGGCACACCTCTCAAAAGGAGCCTTCAAGTCGAACGGTGTCTCCGATCGGCTCTTCGATCGGTTTCCCGATCTCGCGATGCGATGGACGCGTCGCGATCGCGCCCGAGACTGAGACACTGCACGCGTCTCTGCTTCTCGGTGATGGGCCAGCGAGGAATCAGGATCTCGGTAATTACGGTCGCGCGAATCGTCGGTTGAGAGCGCGTCGAGGCGCGCTCGACCGAAAGACGCAAAGACCGATTAGGTACGCGATTTTTCGGAGGACGGGCCGCGTCTCGTGTCGATCGACGCCTGAACTGCGTCTGTCTTTGCAGATGAGCGCGCTCAGCGTCTCGCCGGAAGGAGGCGATGCAAAGAGAGTCGCCGCCGCTGTCACCGACATCGGCCACGCCGTCACCACCGTCATGTCGAGGACCCAGAGGTCCTCGAGCGAAGTTTTTCAGCAGAAGAGCGTCGACCGACTACACCGCGTCTATTCGGCAAAGAACGACGACGTCTCTCGGAAATCGATCGACTCCGACGCGAAGAAGACCATCGGCGTGGTCGACGTCGGTGACGACATCATAGAAGATCTCGCGTTGGAAACTGAGAGCGATGTTCTTCGAGGGACGGTCGATCGAGCGGTCTTTCAGTTGGAAAGCTACGGGTTTCCGTATTACAGGTTAACTTCGCTCGAGAATCGATCGAGCGATCGGCAGCGATGAAAATAACGATCGCAAGAAACGCGGAAGGTTCCATCGACGATTTCTTTGCTCTTTGCTTAATTAATTTCTTCTTTATTCTCATTTTTCTTACTTCGCGATGCTTCGACGACTTTGCATTCGAGAGATCGGCCAGGGAATACTGGATTGGATTTTTATCGCGTCGTAAAACGAATTCGTGTTCTTCGCATTTCGAAGGTCCACCGCAGCGTTATCGATCGAAGATCCGAGCAAACGAATCGTTCCAATCGTGTTTTGCAAGCGTACTTAGTCGCACCGACGGTCTCGAGAAATTCCATCGTTGTCGATTTTACGATCGACACGAGAAATAAATAACGGACGGTCGTGTTTTCTCTTTTTACGGATATTTGAAAACGCTTATGGAGCTTTGATTGCAGAAGTAACAAAAACGGCGGGCACGGTCGAGACGCCGTCTTGGTCAAGGACGTCGGGATAACTTGCGATCTGTCGAACGAGAAGCCGATCGCGCGCGATACATCGAGAAGAGCGACGATCGAGAGCTATTTGTTAAAGCAACTCAAAACCGAGTACAGCGATTTGTCGAGTATCACGAGGAAGATCGGCGCGTACACGAAGGACATTATACGGAGTTTATCGCTGAGGGAGAAGAGGAGAAAGGAACGATTGCAACAAAATTGCGTGCAAGACGTAGGGGATTTTAAACGACGTACTGCCTAATTATCACTGAAGCGGGATTGCGACGTCGTTCGTTCGCTCCTTGGTTTTAGGTGCGCTCGAAGCAAGCGGTGGCGACGCAATACTTCGACGTGAATGGCAATCCTTGCTTGAAATTGAGAATTCACAGCGACGCGGAAGCGCAATGCTCCTTTCAAAAGTTCGCCTCGACGTGCACCACGCTCTCGATCGGCGAGAGATCGTTACGACGGAACGATGAAACGAAAACGACGCAAAGTAAGTGACATCGATACGCGCGTACGCTTCGATACGATATTTCGCAGAGGATCGGGATCTTGTACACGCGAATCGAATCACTGCTTTATATATGTCCTACGGTAGAGCTAATCAAACATATCGCTAGCTTGACGATCGTATTGTGTCCATCTGCGTACGTCTACGTACGCATTAATCTTCTTCGTGACTTGCTTGGCATCCGTCGTCGACGAAAACTCGATAATAATTAATAATAGTAATAAGAATATATAAAAAAAATAGGCGCAAGTCACGAGTCTTTGGCAAGAATTATTTTCGTTACTGTTAGGTGTTTATTTTTTATTTCTCGAGGGCAAAGAACTTTATTCTCGTTTGGTAGACAGCTACGGAAATCTTCGAAAAATAAAAAAGAAAAATAATAATCGAACGATAAGCCCGCGCGTTTATTTTTAACATTCGATCATGCTCGACCACTGTACTTTGATACTTTGTCATAGAAATGTTTCGTTGCCATGTACGCGATTCTAACCATTTATAGTGGTTGTAAATAATACCCAGCGGATAATTTCGACGAATCGCGAGGTGGAAGGGAAACGGAAAAATCGGAGAGAGATACGAACTCGAAAGACGATGAATGTCCAGGAAGAATTAATGCGAAAGAGACGACGACGACGACGACGACGATAACGGCCACGACCGATTCATCGACGTGCAGTAGCACGTCCATAGTCTACGATTACTTAATGATGAGCAAAAGGAAATCGTTGAAGGAGACGTCGAACACGATGCTATCGCGATTAGACAACGCGGAATCGCATCAAAGATTGCATAGGGATCGCGACGGATTTAAACGCTGGGGAGAGCGTTTACACGCGTGTGACCCGATGATAACGACCACTAATTGGCGAGAAGTCTCGAAGTCAATGAGGTCGCAGCGGAGATCTCTTTCTCCCGTTGCTAATTCCAACGAGAAAAGACACACGGTTAGATATAGATTTTCTTTGAAAAACGCGTGTGGCAAACTAGTCGGCTTGCAGTATTAAATTTCAAGATCGAGTGCTCTTACGAATGTTCTTCTATTTTTCGTAAGAGTATCGTTACGAAAGCAGTTGTATCGTATTGCTTAAAATTTGTCGATATCGTTATAACGAGTCGAACTAGTTGACGTAAACGTTAAATTGAGTCTTGAATTTCAAATTTTCACGACAAAGCCGTTTCGAAACAGGTGGATGATAAATACCTTCCGAGAGAACACAATGTACGCTCTTGCGAGTTCAAAGGCAAACTCGATGATAATCTAACGACGGTGTTCACGAATTTCCAAGATATGAATTTTCACACGATTAACATTCGTATCGTAAAGCATAAGCGTAGACATCCGTAAATCATATTATACAAAATGTATGTATTGATGATAACGAATAATATTGTACATTTATACGTTTTTCCACTTCTTAATATCTTTTCTATCAACATCTTCAGGGACGACATGTGAACAGTAAGATTCCTACATTTGGAATTTCCTGCTGGTGTATTTTCTTTATCTCAAAGACGCGATAGCGCTCAACTAAATGTAGTTGATTATTTAACAACTAAATCGTAAAAAATATTAGCTTTGAGATATTGCCACGTAAACTCGTTTCAAAATTAAAACGAAGCGTGAAATATCGATTATCATATAATTCGATTGTACTGGAGAATCGAGACAACCGCCTGATGGCGCCACATACTCGAAGCATGATTAATCATTAAATCGGAGTAAATCATTTGGTGCTCCAGTGTCGCAATATCAGTACTCTGACAAGAATCGAATAAATTTTATTGAGAATATCGAAACACAAATTTAAGTTTTAAAATACGACGCTATTGTCCTTAATGTGTAGATACAGGTTATGTTTCGATCATCAAGTATATGACATTTGTAGGTTACCTTTTTAGGTAACATTATTAAAATTTAGATTTCTACATCCACTTTTTTAATATTTTAAAAATATTTAATCAAGAGTATTTTAATTAATATATATATCAACTTCATTATGAAACCGATAGCTACTGTAACTTCGAATAAAGATGACGTTGAGAATGTTTGGAAAAACATTGACGTTGACGGTAATTTGCATATGATCTGCGTTATCGAAGAAAATAATATACAAACAATTTTGCTAACAGACTTAGTACATATAAGATTGGATAAATTGACGCAACAATCTATTTTACAAAAATGTGAGGTAGTTGTCATTAATGTTATTCAGTTTCTAAATTGATTCGCATTATCACATTTTAACGATTAATGTGTTGTCTTTTTAGCAATTAAATCCTCTTTTGGATGTAGATATATTTGACTGTAATGAAATTGTAAAAAACATATTTAAAAATATACCAGAATATATATTCAAAGCATCTGTGGATCAGATACAATTACGTGCGAACGTCGAAGGAGGTATATTTAAATTTGCATTAAATTTTTCTATGGGGACTGCTCAAGAATTTTGGAAATATATAATGAAACCATTATGTATATCATCAATGGAGCTTATGAATCGACATAATATATTAATTGAATTGATAAAACAGAAAGATGTAGAAATAGCAGAATACAAAGCAGAAGGGGCAGAATTAATCAGAAGTATGTAGAAAATATAACAATCAGAGATAAAGTATTGAATTGCGTATGTTTTTGTTCATTAATAGTTACAATCTATTTTCTATTAATAAATGCAGAATATATAGAAACTAAAACGTTCAGCGAAGATCAATTTAAAACACATTTTTTTAATGGAAACAATATAGATCATTTTAATACTTTTCAAAATGTGATAAAATTTTACAATAAAATGGGATTCTGTCCAACCGTACAGGTGGAATGTTCTGCATCTTCGCAAGCTCTATCGTAAGAGTTTAAGAATAAACACATGTTTTTAACATTAGTTTGGTAGTTCATTTCTTTTAATGTAATATCATATTTCAGTTCAGAGGGCACTTCGACACAAATTTTGGAGAAGGATACAAATCCTTCGAATAGTACAAATAATTTGAAAATCAAATTGGAGGATAATTCCACCTTACAAAATAATGAGTCCTTATTAGGAAAAGGAAACGATAAAAATGACAAAGTCAAAAATACTTCTAAGAGAAGAACTTTGGCCAGTGAAATTATAATTGCTCCAATTAAAGTACCTAATTCTACAAAGAGACAAAGGAAATCTTTAAATAATATTATTTTGTAATCCACTAATCAGATAGAAAATAATAGAAAAAATAATATTTATTAATATATAATACATATATAATATAAAAATTGTACATATGCTTATTTATTTGTTATGATTTTACAAATAAAATAATTTGTCTTTTTTTGTTATTTTAGGTACAATGTTATCATCCTTATATGCATTAATTATTTTTCAATAGACAATGTGCCTCTTTGTACGGACAAATTTTTACGTAATTAATTGTACTATATGAATTCAATTATCAGTACTTTACTACAAAAAGGCATTCGGAGGAAACTGATGTATGATTTGTCTTCTATTCTTTCTGTATATTTTCATATATATTCTGTTAAAATTTCTCTCATTATAGTCTGTATTTTTAAGAAAAATTATTACTGGCTCTATTTTTAAAGTGAAATTGGGCAATTGAAAATACGTTTAACTTATTTATTAGCGTTTATTAAATGAAAATTTTTATAAAAAAAA
>JAITYT010000622.1:3044449-3068869 GCA_025433975.1 Liostenogaster flavolineata | reverse complement strand
AGAGAGAGAGAGAGAGAGAGAGAGAGAGAGACAGACAGAGACAGAGAACGCACGATAACAAGAGTAGAAGGTAAAACGTGATACGCGTACGCGACTAATAATTCGATCGAGAGAAACGTGAGTAAGGATCGCGACTGCGATCGTTCGAAATAAAAAAAAGGGACTTACGGGTCGGATCGCTTGCGTTTTACGTCAACGGGTGCAAGATTCTTGCACTTCGTCACGTGCACCTCGAAAGTGAGATGCTTGTAATCGTACTGTAGTGAGAACTCGACTTCTCCCGTGACCACTACCGAACGACAACATCGTCCTTCTCCGGCTCCGCTGTAGACCGACGCCATCGAGTCCGAACGTGCCTGAAAAATGAACGCGATCCATTCTGATCATTCGAAATTTCCGGGGCGAAAGATCGTACGCCAGCGCTTCGTACTGGCGGAAATTCGCTGCCGATCGGAAACGATCTTCCCTCGCGACCATACGCCATCTTGAACGAAGAATCCGGAGCGTCCCAACCTGAGGTATCTCGTTTAAAGATCTGCCAAGTACTTTCCATGCATCACAGCGAAAAAAAGAGAAAATACGCGGTACAACGATTTGCGGGCGATTACCATGCATAAACGACGATCGACAGGCAGCGTGCACGCTCCACATGCAATTAACTCGACGCACTTGACGAGTTAACGATCGTCGGAAGTCGAGGATCAGTGGCGATGGCGGTAAAGGCATGCGATCTTAATTACGGTCGAGATGCTCGCGCCGAAAGGAGCCACCTACGAAATGCCAAGGCTCCAGAGGAACTCGAAGCACTTCTCGTGCTCGTGAAAAATGTCGCGATTTGTAGGATCGACTCATCGCCGCCGTTCAATTTCGTCGGATGGCTAATGCATCTCGTAGGTGTCGCAGGCGCACCTGGAACGATGGTAAACGACCGATCGTCCAACGTCCGACGCGCGTGCCACGATAACGAGAGATTTACTCACTCCGAGACTGGAGAGGGACGCGCGCGTCCCCAGATGCCCGGAATGCAAACCAGGATCCATATCGTCCACGTCCATGACCGTATGGCTGGAACCAGCTCGCGATCCCGCGCCGATGATCGGCGTGCTGCATGCCTCCGATAAGCTGCTACCGTCGTCTGCAAAATTGAAAATGGAAATTATCGAAACCGCTGATCAGTGCGAACTACTATATCGCTAGGTTGTAAAATCAGTCAAGAACTGTTGTAGATCTTTTGACGGACGAAACAAGGAAGGAACTCGTTATTAGGACCGTAGGAAGGAAATGGTTCGTTCGGTGGAACGTTCGACTCCTAGATTTCTCGCAATTCTTTAAGACACGGCTGTAAAATTTCTCGATTTTGTCCAAAATTTCGTTATCGCATTTTATCGTCTTAAATCACCTTACCGACTCTCCCGGATAAGAAGAGATGCGTTTTAAGCGTCATTAAAGCGTAATTAGAAGGTTGGAAGTTCGAAAAAGACTCCGCTTTCGATCTTGGTCTTGGTATCATCCGTTCTTTCGTTTAAATTCGAGGACATTCGTCTTCGCCATTTCACGCTTCCATGCCTCTCGAATAACGAATACCTCTAGCGCGGAGTATAATTTCGGAAAAATCTCTTCGGAAAAAGATGCCCATCGACGTCAATTAATGAGACTCGCCGGACGATGCGAGATAAAAACGTTATCGACGCGTTCGTTCCCCTCGAGCAGAAAGAAGCAATGGCGTATCCGACAAGAAGATACCACCTGCTAATTACCGGTGATTTCGTCGTTCGATATCCGCTACTAAAAATCATCCATAAATACGACGATATTACGGAACTAACTGAAGTCGATCCGTTGGAAGCTGGCAGGCGCGCGCGCGATTTCGCTCGTGTCCTCGTCGTTCTTTCCGTCCTTCCTTTCGAGAGGAATCGACGAGCGGTCGGGCGTCGTGTGCCCAACAGTGGGAAGACAACGATATCTCGGTTCTGCCGAGTTCCTCTCCAGCAACGCGGTACCGCGTGGCTTTGTATCATTGGACGGGTCCAACTCCCCCTTCCTTGCGCTTCCTGCTCCCTTGCGTTTCCTCAAATCTTTCCCTTCCTTCGGCTCCAACTCCTCGGCGTTATAATTCCAGCCTGACCTTTCACCTTTCTCTTCCATTTTCTCCATCGCGATCGACTCTTCGTGCTCCTCGAGCTCGTCCGTTTCCTCGTTCTCGAGAATCCTTCCGCATCTCCTACGCGTCGTTGTCTCGCCGCTTCTAGGAGCGCGTATGCGTTTCTTCTTACCGTAGGAAGCGCCATCATCGTCATCGCGGCAACGATAGCAGCAACAACCGCGGCAACAGTACCAGCAACAATGGCAACAGTCCAACAGCCAGTTGGGCGTCAGACGTTGCGCCACTTCTCCAACGGCCCAAGAAGAGCGCTGAGCCGAGCTGAAAGTCGAGTAACGAGTGCCCCTAGACATCTCGCCTCGGGCGCGCGGCACCTTTTTTCCCCAGCGTCGTCAACGCCGCTTTCAAAATTCCGATCGCGGTCTCTTGACTATCGTTTGAAGTGGCGCAGAAGTGGTCAGTTGATCGGAAGAGCAGTTCGATGAATAGACGAATTGGATTCGTTTATGTCGTTTGTCGAAGAAGAGACAAGAATTCTCTTTGTTTACGATTTTACGAAAAAAGGAACATTAAAGCAGACGTCGATGCCCGAGTGTGCGGAACACGCTCTTCTTTTCACTGCAATCGAAACTATTTTTAAAATTGCGATCACAGTCCCTCGATCATCATTCAACGTGGTACAGTAGTAATCGATCGATCGGATTCGTTTGTATCGATTTTATCGCGAGACGAGAGGAATTTTCTTTGTTTACGATTGCACAAAAAAAGAAATGCTAAAGCAGACGTCGATGCTCGAGTGTGCGGAAGACGCTTTTCTTTTCACTGCAATCGAAACTGTTTTTAAAATTGCAATCATAGTCTCTCGACTATCATTCGAGGTGGTGCACAAGTAGTCGATCGATCGGATTCGTATCGCGGGACGAGAAGAATTTTCTTTGTTTACGATTGAACGAGAGGCAGAACACTCAGTCAGGCGTGGACGCTCGAGAAGGACGAGTCTCGACGAGGCTCGTGCGCGCAATTATTCTCCGAGATCCTTACGACGTCGCGCTTAATTTATTACTGCTACGTGCGAAGAGACTTATTGCGTACGAGCAAGACGTTTACGAGAACTTTCATCGCCTCTCAACGAAACAACGCCGATAGTAAGACAGACAGAACGATCTTAGATCCGATCGGATATTTTTGCCGCTGAAATTCCTTGCCGTTTCCACCGATATCCGGCTCCTTTTTTATCGGTATTCCTTTTAACTTACAGATTTTACGATCTAACGTAACGAGACGCGACTCGTACAGAAACCGACGTCGTACTAATGAGCGTGACTTCGTTTGTTTCTCATAATCTGTCGAACGGAACGAGAATGACGATAAGAACTGATTTTTGTTTCCTGCTTGCCAGGACAAACGACTGATAGATTCCGTGTTCAAGGTCCTTGGTCCCTCGATTCAATTTTTACGTAAAAATACGCAAAATTTTACGTATATTAAATATTTTCACGATACGGTCTTCCACGTTACATTTTCTTCGTTTATCGATCGACCAAGTATCGAAACAAATTGATAATGTCAATCGCGACTTAAGGAATAATCGATGGATCATTCTGCGGTGTTTTCGTACAATCGACAAACTTTCAAAGATAAAATTTCGTGGAGAAATTTTTCGAAATTACTTCGATCGCGTGTACCAGTTGTTTCTTCCTCCGTTAGAAAGTACACTGGACGATTTTGCCGATACACGATAAAGTAAGAATAATATCGTGGCGTGTCTGATACGTCGGAAACGGAGCCGAAAAGAACATCGCGTTTACTTCGCGTCGTCGAAACGCGACGTTTGTACGATCGAAAAAACACAGATGTTACGGAATAACGAAGATAGTTACTCTTACTTCGCGAGATTATTCTGTTTTTTTTTTGCGTGTCGATAACAGGTATTTCTTACGTAAGAGACGCTTTTCTTTGCCGTATAACGACGTTTCTCCAGACGCGTAGATCGGCGACGACCGATTTTGCTCAACGACAATTATCGAAGCGTCGTTACGTTTCCTACGTACGCTTAACGTGAGCACGGTATTGCAATTTCTACGAACAAGTCCGCCGAGAATGCGTGTCAAGGTGAACGGTCGAAGTATCTCCTATACTCGTACTTTGGGTGAGAAAGTTTCCTTTCGTAATTTACGTACGCATACTATCGCGTTTGTTACGTATTAACGCGCGCGTCTCTACGAATTATCGATAATCCTCGACGTTTTATAATCTTTTAAGCGACGATATTACAAATTTTAGAGTTTTAGAGTCGCCAAACGCGAGTTACTTTACCTTTATTTCGATACTCGACTGCTCGATATCGTGGACTTCGAGCACCGACCGTGCATTCGCCAGAGAAATCCATTCGATCGGTTCGAAAGAGAATTACCGTCGTAAATGGTCGACGTTTCACACGTAGGAAGCTACGGAGACGAGGAAAATTCAATGGTTTTTAATCGCTGAGAAACGCAGCGAAAACCGGACCGAGTTATTCGTCCGACTTTGCAACGTTTACGCGAGGAGAGCGTGAAAGCACCTCTCGTTCCACCGATGCTTTCAGAGCATCATTTTTTACAAAGGTTTTGAGTCTTCCACGCGGTTCATTTTCTACGGAAAAATCGCCGGACCGAAATTTTCCAAACCAACGCTGTGCTTTTCGATCGTTAACAGTATTTTTTTTACAAACGCCTGGTTTATATTACAGCTTTTGCAGCATTACTACCAATAAGAATTCATATCCTTACGCAATTCAAAACAAATAGCAAAATGAAACGCTTTTGAGAAAATCTTCATACAGTACGACTATAAACGAGGTTATGCCAGAAACAAAAAAACTTAACGAAAATAGGGAGACGAACTTACGCTCGAAAAGAAAATCCGACACTGTTGTTCGGAAAGTAATTTCGTTTTTTCCCAACAGTTTTTCATAAAAACAAACGAAATGACTTTCGGAACAACCTAATGGATGCGACATCGAATGTAGTTTTAAGAATATCGCGCGTGTAAACACGTCGACTGCGATACCGATTCTCCTAAGCGATTTACCGACGTCGTGCCATTAATTTTAATGTATAACATTAAGAAAATATAATGGTGACGATATCGCGCCGCGTAAAAAACCGTGGCAAGCCGTCTAGCGCGTTCGCACGCGCACGGATACACGGGTATTCCCCTGTGCGTACAAAATTATAAAAGTGCCACTCTGGATCCGCGTAAGTGCATAGCCTATCGTACGCGCATAGCAGTTAGTGTTAATGTCGTGGGTGAAAGTTTCGCCGCGGAGTACCACTTATAATATAATAGAAGCAACATCGACGCAACCTTCGCCTTCAATTTTGCTAAAACTTGGCTACGTTGATCGGATCGAAAAGCCTCGGCTTTACGAGCCAGATGGAATTTCTCGATTAAAAGTCCAATTAGAGAAACGTAAAAAGTGTTACGGAGTGACTTAAAGCGAAACGCGTAACTCGGATTTCCATGGCGCGTTTGGTCCAGTTGGACTCCAGTCCGAATCGTGGGGTTTAATAGATCATCGATCGACGAGACGAGAGAATAGGAAGAATCCTAAGCAAGGTTACCTCAAAGTGGAAAAAGTATCGTAGAAATCTAGCGCATATTCTAGAAACGTACGGGTGAAGAAGACCATGCGCTTCACGGTTGTCAGAGAAGAACCGTTTCCCGATCGCGCAAAAACATTGACACGCATTCCGAGAGTCGTCGACTCCTGAACAGCTCCGTAATCCGCCGACTCTCTCGAAGCCACGCGACTATTCTCGACGTTCGATCGTCGACAATTTCTCACGATTTACCGTAATAATTCGTCGATATTATTCGTTGAAATAAGTCGAAATAATTCGATAAATTCGCTTTTGAGTTGGACGGTGTCGATCGAAAACAGCTGCGTGTTTCGTTATAAAGAGAACGATGACTTGGCAGCACGCGAGTTTCGTCGTATATTCTAATTCGGACGGTACTTTCACATTTTTCAAGAGGAAAGATTCACCGACGCCTCGAGAAGTTCGAAGCTCGCGAGGAGGAGTTTTACAAATCCTTGGAAACTTTTCGAAAAGTTTCGATCGATTTTAGAATGGAGGCTCTATGGCGAGTGGAATCGAGTCGACGTCGTCTTGGTCGATGCAACGTCGCGTGTCTCCTCGATGTCGTTCGGATAATCGCGGCGCGATCTCATCGTTTCGGTCGATCTAACGAGCAAAAAACGAGGAGAGACGCGAACGGTCGACGCAGCTCGCTAACTTGGCAGCGTGCTGCGTTCGTAACGCACGAGTCATGCTACGAAACGTCTAAAGGTATTATTACGATGCAGCGGGAGCGTGCAACTACACGATCTATCGCGTGTAAAAACGCACGTGCGCGTGGACCGACGTACGGATACCTGTTACGCTTCTGTAAAACGGTCGAAACGTCGCGTACGAGAAAATACGCGGCTCGCAACGTTCCTGCCAACGTTACCACATCCTTTAACGTTCGATGGCGAGTCGACTGGTCGTTACGAGCGCGTTCGCTGGTCGTAGAGTGGCGCGACACTCGTCGCTTTTTTACATTTTCAGTGGGGAGAAAACGAGCGAGAAAGCCTCGCTTGCGTGCGTCGAACGCGTGGGTGCAGCGCCTTCGTTTCCTGCTGTTAGCCTACCGCGACGTGCTTCCAGTCGATCGTAATTCACGGCTGGAGTCGAGGCGATGCCACGGCGAGTTTTAGTCTTACAACTGACTTCGACTCGTACTTGTAAATTATTTTCAACGATTCCACGAATCCACGACGCCGATTTATTTTCTTTTATTTATTTCACTTATTTTCTTGTCTTGCGAATGAGAGGAAGCACTTTCCAGCAGGGGTGGACGAAGAATCTAGACTCGGGATCCTGGAAAATAGGAAATCGGTGAAGGATTACAAATAAGAAATGGAAGCTAGCTCTGACATCCGGAGCTTCGGTAATACGGAAATATGTTCTGCACGGAGATCAGAGGTACTTGAGTTCTAGGTGCAAGGATAAAGCTTCTTGAAAAGTCATAGTATGAAGCACGAGTAAGGAGTTTTAGTGGGTAGGGCGGAGAGAATTAGAGTTCTCGCGAGTCCTACGCCACCTCTGGATATGCCTTTGGCGTCTCCACGGATGTGCGTAAAGGCATCTCCCCTCCCCCTCTTTAAACCAAAAAAAAAGGAAAAAAAACGGGAACAAATTCGGGAATGGTCATTCGATCGGTCGTTGGTAGGTTCGATGTGAAAAACATCGAAATTGGCTTTAAAAAATTGTAAATTGTAAATTTAATTAAATCAATAAAATAAGTAAATTAATTTGTTAAGTACTCGATTTACTCACCGCTGCGATTCGAGAAACTGATCATAGATGCAGTGGTGGGCTCGTAAAGGTTAACAGATGTCGCTAGTTCGTGAGATTCGCTTTGAATTGCAAGTTAAAACCATCGGAGCTGTTGGTTGCTTGTCGGTAGTCGCGTTTTAATCGGTGGCTTCGGTGTTTACGAGTCAGAGTTTCCAGAAATAACGAACGCTTCGATGCGCGTTTATACGCGTGGGCATGGCAGTCGTTTTCTGGCCGGTGTCGCCATTAAAATTGCTAGTTTCAGACGGTTTTACAGCACGGAGTCGCAAGAGAGCGAGGCAACCCTTTCTTTCGAGTCTAATCGAACGATACGGAGTTTCGTCGACACGTTTTCACGCGGGTCGTCGCGATTAACTTCGTTCGCTTTGGACAAACACCGTGTCGTTACTCTTCTAAAACGATCTGATCGTCTCTGGAGTGTGAAGGAAGCGTTACGATTTTACAGCCCGGAAGAAACGCGAGATTTTTACGTCAGATAGGAAAGAACACTCGGATCGTGTGATTCACGGTGATTCACACCTATGCGAACTCACAGAACGTTCGGAACGAACGATCAAGCAAAAGTGGAGACCGTTCGATCTCTTTTTCTCATTTTCAACGACGAAAATCTTTTTTTTCGCCTATTTTTTCGCTAAAAACGCGTTCGTCTAACCCCGCTATTCCCCTAAACGAATTTAATGCGTTTAATTTTTAAAAAAAAAAAGAAAAAATGTCATCGCGACGTACGCGAGACAACGCTCGGATATTTTGGGTAATGACGGTGAATTAAGCGTATTTAACTTTCTCTTTCCCGTTATGAAATAGGCGCGAGAATTAGGTACTTAAAACGTCACCCGAAGGAGAGCGGCTAAAAGATTTAGAGCTCTCGCCTTCTCGCCGTACGGTTTGACATAAGTGAAATTTCATTGTCTGCCTCTATGGCAGCGACGCCGACGAATTATCAGAGCAGAAGAATGGATGAGCATCGAGGCATCCAGAGACGCGCCAACGAGCTCGAGATCCTTTTTTTTTTTGCATCGTAGCGACGCAACCAATGGGTCGAAACGTTTCTACGCGAACGGTACGTCCGCGATTTTCGGCCGACGTCGAATATTCGTTCGACTCGAACGCGAATGATCGCACTGCAAAGATAATCGTTTATCTCGCGGGACCGTGCCAATTAGTTACGTAATAGTTATAAATAAATTGTGGCGATAGCATCTAACGATAAGGCACGGCCACGACGCAAGATCTTAAGCTATCTTTATTTTATATTATAATATAATAATATTGACATTATAAACTATTGATGTAATGATATTAATATTAAGTTGGTGCGCATGAAATGTCGGATTTTTATATAAATATTCACTTAACCCTTTCATTGCCACGGGCCGAATTTTTTTGACTTTTTTACTCTCTCTCTCTCTCTCTCTCTCCTATTTTATATCTCTTGGAAAAATGAATTGATCATCATGAAAATGTACCAAAGGAGAGACAATTAAATTTGTTCGATAAGGAATGCTATTTCATTTCTGAATTCAACCTGAAAATAGCCTTGGCAATCTCCGCACATCCCAGCCAAAATGGGCTGGCAGTAGAAGGGTTAAAAATCCGACATTTCATACGCACCAACCGAATTAATAATACAAATAAAAAGATATTAATGAATAAATAAATTCCTTTATGCCAGTTTCCTTTTATCGCGACAAAGCGGGACGACGAATCACGGTTACGAGATACGTACTCTAAAAATCATTCCATCGAGTACGCGTAGTAGCTCGAAACGCGACAGTAGTGAGGGGCGGTAGGAGTTAGACGCGGAGACCTCGACGATAAGAAGCGAGCGAGTAGGAGCGAAGCGTGCTCGAGACGACAGATAATGATTGCACGCGCGTAATCTGGACGGCGATAGACGGGACCGTGGAAACTCGCGAGATTACCGGCGCGTAATGGGGAAGGAAAATGCGCGTAAAAAGCGCGCAAAAAGCGCGGAAGAAACGCCATGTCCGCCTTAAAGGAGGAACTTCCTTGCATCGAAAGCCGTACGTACGAGAAAGAGTTCGCACGGCTCCTCGACTCGCTCCGAACCGCAGGATCCGAATTATATAACGAAGTGAAACCGATTCGCGGTCGATGACAATTGCGTTGCTCGTTCGATTGGATTGGCACGATCTTTACGCGAATTTCGAATCGACCACGTTTTCATGCGATGCATTTCCACGGAACGACGATATCGATTCGTAGAGATACGCGAGATACGTGTCGAACGGTATCGCGTTCGAATATTTATTTCCATTGCGCGTGCGTTCGTTTCAGACTGGAAAGTTCGGAAAGTCGTTTCGTTTTTTTTAAGAAACGTTATTTTAAAAAATTTTTTTTTAATGTTGTTTTTATGAAAAACTTTTGGGTAAAAACGAAATTACTTTCCAAACAACCTAATAGTTTATTAGGGTTATTAATTTTTCCTATAGTTTGGCTTAGGAGTGGAACGTTCAATGACACGCGTCGATTAATAATCGAACAATGACAAACGATAAACGCGACGTCGCCTCTCGCAAATTGAAACTCTCTTAGCATCGATTGGGTCGCGACGTTGGTGCGCGACCATCTTTACGAGCGCGGTGGATGGTAGGAGATCCTCGTACATTTGAAAGGCAAATTCGAAAGAACGAAGAAAGTTATTCGAGCGATAGAGCAGTGCGATTTACGCGAGAAACGGAAGGTAGATAAATACCCCGCTTTAGCTATGACGCAGGAACGATTTTGATGCACACGCGCGCGCACGTGAGCGTATTTTACGCTTATCGATGTTGTTGCCGATTTATCAGGCTTTATAAATATGTCGATTCGCCGAATCGCTCAATGAAATCATGCTTGCCAAGGAATTGTTTCTGTACAGCGCTGCCGATCGTTTCATCGAACGTCGGTGCGATAAGAAACGTTCCGACAAGCCCGTGGAAAAATTGGCGAATCCCATCGAAGCGAAGGCACGAACGAATTATTAGGTCGTCAAGGATAAAATTTGTAGTCAACGCCCTGAGACCGACAGCTTCAAAATTAAAAAATAAATGTAGTAATTTTAATGAAATTTATCGAAACACTGTAAACAAAAAATAAGGTTTGGTTTTGCATCTATCGCAAAACGCGACGACTTTTTTAGTCAAATTTCTGGCTGTCTTGCGTCGAATTTTTGTCGTAACGTACAGAAAAATACTTATCTTCTGATTTTGTGAACGTCTCCTTCTTTTTTTCACAATCGGTGAACAATTCTTTTTCCAATATGTACAGGAATTATGAATACAGAATGAATAGGAAACAAAGTAGATCTCCGTTCATTTTAGCCGTCTCAAAATTGGTACCGGGCTCAACGTGATAACAACAACAACAACAACAACAATAATTTTTCGACAAATTTTCTACAAACTTCGTCCTTGCCGACCCGACGCGTTCGGTCGGACGTAGGATTCGGCCAAGGGCCGCGAATTACGTCGCTTTTCTCGGTTATTGATCTGTGCGAGCCGCGACCGCGGCCGGGAGCGGCAAGAAGGATAATTTCGCCGTGTTCGTCGGCGCGTAAGTCGAATCGCGTCGACGACGTCGATGTCGTCGACATTGTTTATGTCAATCGGTTGTATCGATTTTAATCGACGAACAGCGATTCACGAGCGAATGATAAACGACAGGAAAGCGACGCCGCGCCGCTGCGGCCTCCCTTGGGAGGACGAAGGAGCGAAGGAGCGGGCGCGCGGACGGTAGACGAACGGAAAACGACGCGCACACGCCCTCCCGTCGGCGATGTAAGCGGACGATCTAAAACGGAAGCGTTAATTTAAGCGGAATCTCGCTCTATCGAATTTACACGGTAGCGCCTCGAGTTAATGCCTTTTACCGAGAAGATTGCTCGCTGCCTTGTTATTATCGACCACGTTTAGATCGATTACCGCGAAAGATACCGCGGAAAAGAGAGTGGCATTGCGTCACGTGCGCGCCTGGGGGCGCGAGGGGTCGAGAGGGAGGGAAAAGGGTCGAAATTTACGGGCCTCGGCTTTTCGAACAAAATCGAGGCTCTTTCCGAGCGGTTATTCGACGACGATGCCGATTATCGATCGATTCGTCGTTCGATGGATATTCCGTCGTTTTCGCGCGTTGCTTTTATAAATTCCGTCGCGAGCGAGCGAGCGAACGGCGAAGCGACTTGGTCTCGCGTGAAAACGCGGCCAACTCGTTTTCGAACGAGTCGATAGGCGCGCTATCGCCTCCAGGCGCGATCGTCGAGAGAGATTACGATTCCTTTTTAACGATCGATGACGACGACGACGACGAAGAAGAAGAAGGATAGAAGATAAAGATCGATAAGGATCGATCACGATTTTCCATTATTATTGCTATCGAATCCACGTGCGACGGAAGACGTGCTGGAAAGTTCAACAGTACGCATACGCGGGGCAAAACCTTACGCCGGTTTATCGATTGTCGTACGCCGGTGGACGCGTTGGTGGGGATGGAGTAAGATGGAAGAGGAGGAGGACGAGAGAAAGTGAACCGCCACGATGGAGGAGCAATTACACCTGTTACGTTCCGGTAAAGCGACACCAAGCATGGTTAATGCGACGAAGGGCGACGATGTTCGCTAGAGGAGGAAGAGGAGGAGGAGGAGAAGGATTTTTTCGAGTCGATGGCAATTTTTGACAAATTGTTCGAACAACGAACGAAAGGGTAAAAATGACTGGAGGTGGAAACGGAGAGATGGAGAGTGATGAAAAGAGACAGCAAGATACGGAGGACAGGGAGAAAGAGAAAGAGGAAGAGAGAAAGAGAGCCTCGCGCCGCGCTACCTTCCGCCTTTCTTATCGAGCTGCAAAAACACGAGTTTACGCAGAAATACGCGCGGCTATCTTGCAAAGATATTAAGGTCTCATCGCTGAACGACATTTTAACTATAATTCGATTATTCAAGGTGAACGCTCGTATGGTCGTCGAGCGTAGAGCGAAGCGTTGCTTTAACTCACCGCGATTATCGGAATTATTATGGAAGTATCGAACCAATCTTTCCATCTACTGTCTGATCCAATAATTGCACTAATTGGAATCACTACTTAAAGGCATGACTAGTTTCTAACACGGAAACGGCGATGGTCGACGATGGTACTTCGAAAGAACTTTTTTTTTATATTTTGCTCGTCGTATCCGGATGAAATTCGTACGATTAAAAATGGTCGATAAGACGGAGCATTGTCTTGGCTCTTGCGCAACGTCATTCCGGTCGATCGATTTTCGTACGGGACGAGACTCGCTTATTGCTTCGAACTCGGTGGATCAGTCAATTCCACGGCGACGCACGTAGATCGAAACGCGTAACACATATCGTGAAATGCCAAGGTTCGTCCGTCAGCGTCTCTACTTATCGATTAAAACTGACGAAGATATCTAATTCGACACGCGCTAGCGCACGCGGCTAGATTCGACCGACTCCTTTCAATTTTATCGTCGAACGAATCCAGCCGAGCCAAAAATAGAGCCGGGGTCGTTGTACATGGAAGTAGAATTCACGGTAGATCGATAAGCGATGATTCTTTTTGCCACCAGAATAGAAGACCGTAATCGAACGTAGAATGACGCGTAGTGGTTCAAGGAGTCTAGGACCAAACGCGACCACGTCTGTCTTTATAAAAGTCATCGACACGTGATCGGAAAGCAAATTGCCCCGATCGAACGAAACTCGAGGGCTTTGACCTGGTCAAACATTTTCGCGAGCCAACGGAGAGGGAAGTTGATTTGGTCAAAGTTCTTAACGGACGAATGGCGTCAAAGATCGAGGCAAGAAACGAAGTCGGGGCGATTCCAGGTCGGTTAACTTACCGGGCGTGAGGGACATCGTCTGTTGCCTCCTGGACCTTGTGTTGTCCCGTTTGCCGGTGGACGTTTGCGTGGCGGACACCTGGAGGCCAGGCGCGCTGAGAGCGCGTTTCGGGCCACCAATCGCCGCCGATACGTTGCTGTTCCTGGCGAATCCGGGCGGTCGATATCGCGCCGACTTGACGCCTGTGTGCTGCGGTAGGAAGTGATAGACGCTGTGGGCCTTGTGCATGCTGCTCGAGGAGGCGTTCGTGGAAGTTGTCATCAATCCGGCCGGTGCGGTAGACGCGGGTAGACGCGGCAACGAATTGGTCGCAGCCGCGCTCATCGCCGACTGCATGCCACGCGGCAGCGTCGTGGCGCGAGATTCGCCACCTCCGTATTCAAGCTCGTCCTCGGTATCATCGTCGCCTGCCGATGCGCCTGTGACATCAAACTTGAGTTTAGACGGCTACTAGATAGACCAAGATGATAAATAGACCGATCGTATGCATCGTGTTAAGGCGAGACGATGATCGACGTAATTACGAGAGTATAGGGGTACGATTAGGGCAGTAGGGGTATAGGGGTATAAGTAGACAGCTAGGTCGGCTGATGAACAGGCGATAAGGGTAGGTTGATACGTACTTTCTGGACTAGGCATTGGCGAACTGTCCATCGGCTCAAGAAACCGAAAGTTAGATGGAAAAGAGGATCGTGTGCGAATTATCGTGTCTCGTAGAGCCGCGAGTTTTGTTCATTGTCAGACGGATAACGCGAGAGAATAAATGCGACTCCCTTTTCCCTTCTGCCCTTGCTCCTGGCTGGTCGAATCGATCGACTAGTCTCGTCCGTGCGTAGTACGTGGATCACGCAATCGCGTGCATCGCCGTCACCGACGGAGGAGGAGGAGGAGAAGGAGAAGAGACCTTCGCGTTTATTAATGTCTCGTCGCGAGGATCACGTGTGAACGAGCGTTAGAAACACGCCGCGTTCGAACAGTCGTTCGATGCAACGTTCGAAGCGACGTCGACGAATTTACATCGATCTTACGCTCGTGGAATCGTGATTATCATCGACGGTCGATTTAGCTTCAATCTTGCAATGGCGAATCATTCGAGCGCGACTGGCAAGACTTTTTGCCTCTTGGTGTCGAATCGCTCGCAGAATCGTCGAGAAGAAACGGGAAGAAAATTTCTTTCGAGAAACTGAGATAAACTCTCGGAGAAATCGTTGAGAATTGGAGAAAGAAAAAATCGAAGGAAACGATCGACTCACCGGATTCTCCCCTGGTGTTGGCGTCAGGCACGGACGATCGTCTCCTATTGCTCCAAATTCTCTCCTCGATCGAACCACCGGCGCATCTGTCGACTCCAGTACCGGCGACGCCGCCACTGCCTCCACCGACGCCACTGCCCACTCCGCCGCCGCCACCACCGCCGATCGAGCCACAGCTTCTAACCCTGTCCAATTGCTCTCTCGACAGACTCTTCGGGTTGAAGAGAAGGTCGCCGGCACTGCGTCGTTTCGCGGCCATCGCTAGAGCACTCGCACTCGCGCTCACACCTACGCTTACATCACCGGAACAAGCGAGAAGGCTGAGCTTGGTCCTCGAATCGGCCGCCATCAGGGCCGACTCGAAGCTACCGCGCCAGGAAAATCTCTCGTAGTCGCTGGCCTCGCGTTCCTCGCCCTCCTGACCGGGTGACGCCGTTGGGTGGCTGTTTATCAGCAGCAAGGGATCGTGAGACTTCGACCTGGGCAACTGCAGGTGCGCCGAGGAGGAGGAAGGCGCGTTCGTGGAGTCGGAGGTTGAATCGTCGTCTTCGGTGGTCGAGGCGGATGATGGCGTGCGATGATGTTGAGAGTAACGACGCCAGGTAGTGGTGTGATGTTGAGCGGTCGGTCCGCCTTCGGAGACCTCGTGCATCAGCGCGACCAGGCGACTGCCGATGTGGTGCATCACCTTCGCTATCAAAGGCGGGCTGCTGTGGGGAGTCGAGCTGGCGTCGGAACTTACACCGTCACCGGCCATCTTCGTGAAGCTCTGGACCAATTTCTGATAAACGAATGCCGTGTCTCTTCCTAAACAAGGCGGCTGCATACCCGATCCCGTTTTCTCCGATCTCTGTCCGTCCTTGTCGGACAATAAATTGTCACCCGGGACACCAACCCCCACTCCCACCGACGTTGTGTCGAACTTGTTGATAATTTGTTGGCAGCTCTGGGAGATTTGTTCTTGAAGGGCAGATCTACGCCCACCAGCCGCCGCGCCTTCCAAATCCGAACTCGTGTAATCCGAGCTATCGTACGAGTCCGACCATGTGTCTTCCGAGCTGAGATACTCGACGATCTCCCTGACTTGTTCGTCCCTTATCCCAGGTACGGTTTTCATCAGTCTCGTCAGTTCGTTCTCGAAGTAGACCAACTGCGGAGGTTTCGTGCGGTTCTGCGCGCACATCCTGCTCTTCGAAGACGAATAACCTGTCAATCTTGGACTCGGTGCTGGTGACGCGCCACTGGAGTTCGCGCTGTTACCGGTGTTCTGTCCTTGACCGTTCGAGTTGGCCACCATCGTCTTAAAGAACTGACGCATCTTCGACATCATCAGATTCGTCTCCTCGTCGCTGGACCAATTGTTGAAGCTGTCCTTTCTGGAGAGCGAGGCGTTAGGCAGGTGAGGCAAGGTCGCGTGGCCCAACGTATGATCGAGCTTCGTCGCGGCGCTTCTCTCGTTGCCCGCGATTTCTTCCATCGAGCCACGACGCGTCGTCGCTTGCACGCTCGCACCGATCTCCTTCCTGGCTCCTCGTTCTTTGCCCGAGAGATCTTGGCCGCTCTCGGTGCCGATCTGCGCGTCGTCCGGCACCTTTTGATGCTGCAAAAGGTCGTCGCAACTACCGACGAATCCAGAGTCCCTCGATTGTTGCTTCGATCTTTGACAGTAGGATCCCGAATCTCCGTTGCTCGCTTGAGCGTTTCTCGACGTTCCATCGATCAGCAGCAACGACAACGACGACGCGGATGTCGCGGACGCGTTCGTAGCCATCGACGGTGACGACGTCGAGGACAACGCGTTTTCCGGTTGAGGCGTCTTCGCGCGTTCCGAATCCTCCGAGTTGATAGCCTCAGCCTCACCCTCCACCATCATCGCCTCTCCTACCAGTATCATCTCTCTAGGTGGTTCGGGTGTCTTGTTCCTGTCTTCGGGTACGCGTGGACTCTGAGTGCCCAAATTTCGTGGCTTTTTCTTCTTCCGTTTGACAGTGTCGAACTGACCGTCCGTACCGAAGGCCGGCATTTGTCCGGTCTCCTCCGCGCCGTCGGTCTCCGTCGAGGAACCCTCCGATTGCGTCTCCTGCGCGTCCTGGTTCAAACTGAGATCCTGAAGAGAATTCTGCGAGCTAAGGTTCTGCGAGCTCTGTGCCAGCGCCAGGAGATTGTCCAAAGACGAGCTGTGCGATCGACCCGTCCCTCTCGCGCGCACCAAACGTTTCCTTCTTTGAGCCTCTGGACTCGGCCTACCCTCGGAATCGCTGCCGACCGAACCGTCCGAATCTCGTCTATCCTGATCGAAACCCAGGAACTCGGACAGGAAATATTTCTCCAGCCTAGAGGAATTGAAGAAGCCCTCGCTCGAACCAGAACGATCTTGAGTCTGCAACGAGTTTCCCGTAGCGTCGTCCTGACCAAGCGATTCCAATCCTTCGGAGTAAATCGAGGAGGTTTCGGAGAGGCTGTCAACCTCGCGCGAGCCCATGCTGCTCGAGTTGTTCCCATCGCCTCCGAGGCCGAAGAAAAAGTACTTCTCCAATTCCGAGGCGGACGGTGGCCTCTGCTTCTTCGAGGGACTTCCAGCAGCCAGGCTAGGCTCCGCCTCGCTTTCTTCGCACGATTCCTCGACGATGGTGTGCAAGGTGAAATCGATAGCCTGCCGGTGATACCCGCGAAGCTCTTCCTCCCGATCACCGAGATTGTTGGCCTCATCCTCGGAGCTCTCCTCGGTCGCTGTCGTGGCGCCAGGCTCGTCTTCGTCGTGCGACACCTCTTCCACCCAGGAATCGTCGTCGGCTAGACCCTCCTCGAGGATAACGACGCCACTACCACTGGCACTCCCACTGGCACTACTACCGCCGACCCCGACGGAATTCTCGTCGCTCGATTGCGAGGAGACACGTGTGCGCGTACCATCGCGATGCTCGACACTCTGCCGTTCTCGCGAGGGACTCTCCTCGCTACCACTTTCCACTCGGCCGTTGTTGATCCTCGACGCGTTCTTCACCGATACGTCGTCGCTCTCGCTAGCGCTGCCCACGCTCAAGCCACTGTCCACTTCGCCTTCCCAGTGATTCGTAGCGGCGCTGCCGATGGAATTAAACGTGCTCGTCGCTGTACTCGTCGTCGAGGTGTTGCTGCTCGTCGAAGCGATCAGTCTCTTGATCGTGAGAGGCTTCCTCGGAGTTTGGCCGTTCTTTCGATGCGGTTGCTCCGAGACGGCTTCCAGCGCCAGCTGGAAGTACCCAGCCAGGCCCTGGCCAGCCGAACGCACCTCATCCGGCTGCAGCAAGGTCGTCGTGTCCGAGGTGATGACGCTCACTGGCTGGTAGGAGGCTTCCTGGGTGATCATCACGAGGCTTCTGTATCTGTTGCTGTTACCGTTGACGACACTGGGCCGATGGTTGTTGCTGTTGCTGCTACAGCCGACAGCCGAGGGAAAGTACTGGGCGTCTCTGACGGAATCCTTGGTCGTCGTGACAGGAGGGAATCCATTCTCCTTACGAGTGGACGGGCGTCGCTCGACTGAGCGAAACCGTGTCGATTCCCCCACTGCCGTCTCACCGACGCAACCTCCATCGATACCACCACCTCCATCCTCGTACCCAGCGCCGCTGCTGCTACTGCTGCTGCCACGACTACTACTACCGTCTCCTTCCTCTCCCCTGTCACCTTCGCCACCACCACCACCACCATCACCACCACCGCTTCCTCTTACCACCTGAGTCAACGAGGTAGGACTATCTCCTCTCACCGTCAGCGACTCGACGTACTTCTGCGCAGTCTCTGTCCCGTCGGCGCATTCCGCGCTCACAAAGATCTCTTGTATTTTGCTGGAAATCCCCTCGACCACCTCGAGACCCGTCGATTTCTCACCGTTCGCTCGTCCACGTTGCTCTTCATCTTCCTGGTATCGATCGAACTTCTCTTCTTCTTCCTCGCGAGTTTCATTGATCTCCTCTCCCTCCTCCTCTTCCTCTTCCACTTTACGCCGATTCCCGGCTAGCGAGTTCTCTTCGGCATCGATCATGAACATTCGATCACCGATCGTCCGAGCGTTCCAACTCGAGGCGATCGACGGATCGTCGGAACCCTCGTCGTTGGCGAGGATCTGCTCGAATGGCGCGCGCTCTTGGTCGCACCACCTCCTCCTCGCGACGAGCCGATCGTTGCCGTTGATCGCGGAAAACGCTGGGCCGTGACGCGAGTCGTGCGTACGCCCGACAGGCGTCACTTCGTACTCGTGAAGTTCGTCGCTGCTCACCTCGCTAGCGGTCGTCGTCTCGCTGCTGGTGGAGCTCTCCGTGGACGATGACGCGACGTCGTCGGCGCATGCGTCCCTCGCGACACCATTCGAATCCTGCCGCGTCCTGCCAACCTTCTCTTCTTCCTCCACGATCGTGCCGTTCGTCCAGGTCGAATCTCTCGTGCCCCTAACTTCCACAGCTGTTTCGTTAAGCGTCTCTTCGTTCGTTGCGCTCAGTGGCGTGATGTTCGGACTTGCCAAGCGGTTAACCGAGTAGTTCTTGCTTTCCCGATCGAGGTTCTTCTTGGCGATTTCGTCATCGACGTCACGATCGACTCGGGGCGTCGAAGATCGGATCGCCCCGATCTCGAAATTCGCGAAACTCGAGCGATCGAGCGCGGACATCTCCAACGAGTCCGGTATGATGCTGCTCTCCGTCCAGGTCTCCGTCGAAGGCGGTAGCAGCGAGGAGTCCTTCCGGACGTTTTCGAGCCCCATGTCGCCGTTCGCTCCTAAACGATCGAGAGAGCTCGATTCGAGCCACGCGCTCGACGCCGGCATTACGGTCGTCGCGAAAGCGGAGGGCGAAGAGAAAGACTCGATGCTGTCTGGGTCGAGCGCTCGGACGGACCTCAGCTCGATCCTGTTCTCGCAGGAGTCGTTGTCGTCGGCTAGGTAAATCTCTTCCGGTATCGGCCGATGATCCAGCAGAAGGGGGAGTCTATCGTCGTTGTCGGTCTCCAGGGAGTTTTTGCTTCGTCTTGATCTTCGTCGGTCCAGGTGCTGATCGATCTTGCGCCTCTCGACTTTGTCGAAGGCAGACGAAGGCGCTTTCGACGCACGCGTCTTGGGAGACGACTGGCCGTCGATCACGCCACTTGGATCCACGCTCGATCTGGAACAGTCGAAGGACTCGCCATCCTCGTCCAGCAGCCTGACGTGCCGCAGGACCACTGGTTCCTGCTCCTCCTCGTCCGGCATGGCCATGACGCGCTTCAAAGTAACCGCTCCTTCCGTCGCGGAATCTTCCTCGTCCTCGTTGTCCTCGATGTCGTTGTCGCTGTTGAACGAGTCGTCGTTCACGACGAAGACCCTGGAGAATCGATGCGACGAGGAGTCGTCGTCCTCCAAATCGCTGCTGTCGGCCGACGATCGACCGGACGAGCTGCCGGAATCCTCCCTCGAGCATTGATACATGATCTGCCCAGCTGCGCCGCCTCCCCCTCCGCCTTCTCCTCGACTCTCGAAGGACGAGGACAGCGAGGACTCCTCCAGGTCGACCAGATCCTTCTTCTTCTTCCTCTTTTCCTTTCGTTCGGTATCGTTCGTCCTGTCCTCATCGAAAGACTCGACGCCCTCCACCTGGTCCGCCTTGCTGGTGTCGCTCGCGGTCGTTCGTCGTTGATCCTCCTGCGTCTGATCGCTCGTCTTCGTCTCCACGAGGAGATCCCTGGCTACCTTCGAGGCAACCTCCTTCGACAGCGGCTCGTCGAGGTGTTTCGAGCTTGACGACGCGATGGTTACGGTCTCCTGCTGTTGATGTTGTTGTTGCTGCTGATGTTGTTGGTGTCGCTGGTGTTGTTGCTCCTCTCGAGCGGTTTCCAATCGCCTTTGAAGAGACTCCGCGTTGGAGATGGAGGCTTCTACAGCAGACTCGTAGAGCCTAGGCCCTAGAGTTTGATCAGGCCTGAAGGTGCAGGTCGTAGGGTCGAAGACGCCAGCCAGTCTAGGATCGAATCTGCCTCGATGAAGAGGCTGACTGAATCTCGGATGCCAGGCGAACCAGGGAGTGGCAGGGTGATCGCCTCTCAAGCTCAGCGTGCCCGGCTCGGGATTCCCACCGCCACGGCTTATCATCGATGACGCGGCGGCGGCTGCGAAGTCGCCGGTCCAGAGGGCTGCCGGTATCGGTACCGGATAGGGCACCGGCACCGGTATCGGCACGGGTACCGGAAGTACGTTGGCGCCGCGCGATCCACCGCACGCCTAATGGAATTTATTAGGTGAACCGGAGTCGCCGATCTTCCGTTCGCGATTCCATGTAAAGTTATCGCTACTACGATCGCGTATCGTTCGTTACTTTGACCTTACACGCGCCTTTCCGATGGAAATGTATAAACCTGTCCTTTTTATCTTTCGCGAAGGTTTCTTGGCAATTACCGTTACTCCGAAACTCGCGTTGCTCGGTATAAATCGAGCACTTTAGAACTCTATTGTACTTTGAGTTGCTGTTAAGTTAAATTGTAATATTTGCAATGATTTATCGATCGTTAAATATTCCAATGACTTTTTTGTTCGTAATGTGATTATTATTCCATGCAGAAAATATTATAAATTAGATTCGAAGTTAAGTGAACGCATACCGACATTTTATCCGAACCCCACTGACTCAGGAAATTAATATATATTTTCTGAGTTTGCGTATTGAATTACGCATTCGATAGAAGTATCTTAATAATATGGAGTTTTATTGGAACGTGACCACGGTTACCACGTTAATTTTAAACGTTAGTTAGATTTTTAAATCGTAAATAGACAGTGGAAAGCCTTACGTATTATATTTATATCACGAGCATACGAACGTACACGTGCACGAGTATTTGTGTGTACGAAAGATTTCTATACGGTACATTGTTCGCTTGGTGTTTTTGTTTTGGAAGAACGACGCTAGACGCTCGCCAACTACCACGCTTTGTTTTGAAATTTCGATCGATCTAAGGTGACTTAACGAAATAATAGAAATAATATCCTTTCCAGTTCCTCGCCGGTCGTCGAGCTTTTTACAAGTAATCGCAATTACGTCGTATATTTCGTATAATAAAATCGCGGATCAATCGCAAGAAAGCATCGACCAGTCGAGCATATCAATCATCGATGCAGTCTCAAGATGCCGACTTAGGCTGCACCTTGCGAACATGTCGGCCGTTCGTTGCCTCTTTCATCTCTTCCGAAGGTTTAGTAAAAATACGCGAGTTAAAAATTTGTTCTAATTCTATCGTATCGTATTTATTCGCATTTTGACCGTTACTTTTAAGCCCGTTTGTTTTCAGATTTCAAGAGACACGACACTCGTTTCTCATACAACGCTAAATATTTAATCGTCCTTTGTTCGTCTTCAAACACGATTTCAGCCACGTTTGCTAACGATTTGCGTTCACTTGACTCCGGATCGACCTTACAACGCATCGAATTATCGACGAACATTTTCACATTACGAATAAACACGTTTAAAGTTTAAACACGGTATCACGTTTAAGAAAATTAAATTAACTTGACTTCGACGTGCCACCGATCGTATTCGTACCCTAACCAAATCATTCGTTTATCCGACGTAGCCTATGTCGGGGTTCGAATTCAGTACGATATTAAATTTTACGATCGAACCTTGGCAGATCGAACGAGAAACGACACGTAGCGCGTGACGATTGACAGAGCACCTCGACAGCTTACCTGGCAGGAAGAAGAACCGCGTCCAGGGCAGCAGCTCCAATCCTGAGCGATGTTGGCGTCCGTACCGACGTTGCTCGTACTAATGGCAATCGGAACACCGCCGACGCCACAGCCGCCTACGATTGGAAGTGGCAAGGAACCGCTCTCGAAATAATCCCAATCACAGTCCTCGAGGGACTGAGCGTGACCACCACCACGCGGTAGTCCGTTCAGGTAGGAGGAACTGGAGCAGCTGCTATCGGCATCGTCCTCCTCGCGGCCGGATGACGAATCCGAGCTTATGAAGACGAGTCTCCTGTAATCGACGATCGACGGCTGCTGCTGCTGCTGTTGCTGTTGCTGTTGTTGCTGATGGTCCTGCGCCTGATTGACGCCGGTGGGGCTAGCCTGACGGTCACCACCGCGTCCAAACAGATGCAACGTTTGCAGGCTCTGCAACTCCTCGCCGCAACAGGGCCTGGCGTGAGATCTTCCTCGTCTTCTCGAACCTTTCACCGATACGACGTTCGAATTATAGATTATTTATATTTCGTTCTGTCTTTCGCGCGAAATTTCTTCGAATTTTTCTATTAGGTTCTTCGAAAAGTCGTTTCGTCTTTTTTTTAATATTCTTTTTATGAAAAACCGTTGGAAAAAAACGAAATTACTTTTCGAACGACCTAATATATCGAAAAATTAAATTTATTATCGATAGAAGGAACGTATAATGCTACGTATAAATAATGAGCTACGAGCTACTAGCTGGTAGTAGGCAACTGATCGTCATCGACGCTCGTTCGAGAGAAGTATGCTTTTTTTTATATAATAAATCAATAGATACGCATTGGCGTATCATGGATCGGTATCCCTCGCATCTATCGAACTGCTGACGGTCGAACCGTGGCCGATCGATACCCATCCGATTAATGTTGGAAGAGGGGTAGGAGGAGGACGAGGAGGACGTTATCGCGACGACGAGGAAACTTTCAACGTGATCGCCTATCTCTATCCTATCTGCGATAATCATTATCGTCGATTGCGTTTTATTCGCGGCCCGATTCTGACTCACACGACTTCGACGACTTCTTGCTCGCTCGCCCGTGTGACGCGCCAGCGCTAATTAGCCGCTTATACAGCCACGGTCCAAAGCGCCACACGAGCGTGGATCCGAGTTCCTCTACGTTCGACAACGTAGAGGTGAAATCACGCCGATTTTACGTCTTCGCGACTTCGAGCTTCGTTTGGATGGGTGAAAGAGGTTTCTTCTTCCGTTTTACGAGGCTTCGCCTTCGTCGCGTTCGACAGACGCTGCCGATTTATCGACCGATCGATTTATCGCGTGGATCACGGTGCGTTCGATGCACCACCTGACGAACGGATGCGAAGAACGAAAGCCGATACGCGAGATTCACCGGATCCGGAGAAATGCGGTTGTGTGTAGAGCGCACGCCTGCTCACCTATACGTGCTAATGATGCGTTAATAAAATAAACATCCTCTCCTGACACGATGTCTTTCTTTGGAGCGTCGATGGCGTTCTTCTTAGACTCGAACGATCGTCAGCGCGTCTACGGACGCGTGAGTACGTTCGTGAGTTCGAAACTTTACCGTTTCGTTTCTTTTTTCTTGAGAAGCAGTTCTCCATTGGTTTTTCGCGTACGTTGCGCCATCGAAATTCGCAAGATCGTAGAAAAGGAAAATCGTCCGATCGAACAGTTTCGTTTCTTCCTCAAGGAAGAGTTTTCAATCGCTTTTTCGCATACGGACGCGCCGTCGAAATTCGCCGTACGTCCAATGAAAACGGTGAAGGATGTGTTCGCACTGCTGGCTTGTGCCTGCTTTTTACGCGCCGTTGAATTACCTGGTCAATGGCACGGGCCATCCTGTGTCCAAGCTAGCCACGATTCGAGCTACCTACGTGTCTGTAACGCGGTCTGCGCGACGTTCCATGAATGGCGGTAGACACGGAGATTCCACCTCGAAAACTGCTGCTCGTAGCGCAGATCGACGGCAGCGCGGATAGACGGGAGGGACAGGAGGAAGGAAGGAACGGAATACGAGGAGGCAGAGACCGGACGAAAGGAGAGATCACGGTGCACGGAGCTTAAACGGAAACGGTAATGACGAGGTACCAGCGACCACGAGTTTTCTTTCGATCTACGCGCGTCC
>JAITYT010000622.1:2977613-2991549 GCA_025433975.1 Liostenogaster flavolineata | reverse complement strand
AGAAATATAATAATTTAACGATTGAAATACACGATATAAAAAAAAGAAAATTTTTGCTTGCGCATATGATGCGCGTGGTATATGTTTTCAAATGGAACGTTGTCCATTGGAATTAACACAGAACTGCGATCGTTTGCAAAAACTTTGAAATACATTCTAATATAAATATAGGAATGTTGCGACTACATTTTTTCTCATTGGTCACCTTGTACATACAATATAATAAAACGGATATTAACGGACATTAAGAGAGTCGTCTTCGTCTTGCCACTTTACACAGCAACATCGATCCCGTCGTTTCTCTCGAAGAGCTTTTTCGGTCCCACGAAACCTCGAGAATATCGTACTAATCATTCATTCGTTCCCCTTGCTTCTTTTAAGCCGTCTCACCCACGCCCTGTTCCCTAGGAACCTTTTCATCATTCACCCACGTACTGTCGTACTAACTCGAATTTTACGGCACGTCTAATCCCGTCCTCGTGATCGTCGTTCCGTTAATCGATTCGATACGCAGGAGTCGCGAAGAAAAAAGGAGGAGTACGAACGAGAGCCGATAGATTTCCCTCCCCTCTTTTTCTTTTTTTTTTTTAGTTTCTTTTTTTCGAACAACAGACGAGGAGACGCGAGGTTAATCGAATCGATCGACGTGTCGTTCGCTTCGATTTTTCGAATGCGTTTCACCGTGCTAAACCGATCGAATTGAGTTGTTGCAATTTGTTTGTTCCGCGTTACGCCGACGCCGGCACTGGCCCTGCCGACGGAATGCCTCTCATACTCGCGCAAATTCCCATTACAACGTTAATTGTATCGCGGCGCGATCGTTTTGTGCTGCGCGTTACGTGTTTGTCGTTCCACGCTCGTCACTGTTCGCTCCTCGTTAATGTCTTGTAAAGTCGGAAAAAGCGCTCGCGTCGCCGACCATACTGCCGTCCTATTAAAATCGAGGAAAGTCGTTATCAAAGGTCGATCGTATATTAACACATTGTCGACCGGCGACGAGTTAATTCGTCTTTTTTGTTGTTGACCGTTGACGATGACTTCCATATTCAATTACAAAATAATAGCCGGTGACACGACACAGTTTCTGTGTAAAATTCTGTGCACAGAAAGCTCTCGGACATTTTTCCGATTTTCCATAGGGTAAATTTCGTGAACTATACGTCGTTTCCACGCTACGTCGTAATGAACACTATCGGATGAATTCGAATTGGAAATGATATCTCTATATTTCATTTTACTCGCGTACGCGCGTTAACGCTCGAAAATATGCTTCCGTTGAATTATGTTTTCGGAAAACGTAGTATGACGTGCGGTGTACGTATTCGCGCGGTGTATATTGGATACTCCATAAATACGGCTAGGACGCGACAGAAGTCTCGAAACTTTCGAGGAGATAACTCATCGGACAATTCAACCGTGTTTATTTCATTCTCTCTTTCTCGTACGCTTCGTTTCGAGCGTACGCGAGCGACATCAAAAGGTGTAAATGTACTCGTAGAGTCGGCAATATTGACTTCTTTATTTATTCGCTACGCTTGTTCACGGACTTTATCTCAGTGATTCGTAGAAACCGAATCTTACGCGTGTTAGCGAATAAATTAGGCTTTACAATTAACGCGTAAAAAATCGTTTCGTTCTTATTCGATATCGACGTAATGCCTACGATGTCAAATAAAAGCGACGATTTAAATACATTCGTTGAATATATCGTCAATATTCAATGAGTTTGATCGCCATCGATGCAAAATATATCTCTTCGTCGATTAATCAGTCCGCAGTTTGCGTAGAAAACATAACCGACTCGTTACCGCGGTTTCAATGCACACCTTCGATTTTCTATTAAATATGCAAAATGCGAAATTGAATTTTGCAGCTGACAGATCTGCAAATTCGTAACGAAGGTTAATGCACGTAATTGTTCGAAGTACGTTTACGCGGATAAAACGCGCGTCGATTAATAACGTCACGCTCATCGTTTTCCATCGATCCGACTTCGGTGAGCGTAAATCTATAAATTAAGTCGCCGAACGAACGTGTAAACGAACGTGGGAAAAATGGCCCTCGATTACATATAATATCGAATACGGTCGATCTTTCGACGCAATGAGTAAGCGATCGGCTTCTCAGAGGTTCACCGAAAGAGAGCTAAGTGCGCCCTAATGTTTTCCCTTTCACTTAGCTCGGCTTTTCAAGAGGAAAGGACGATACTACGTGATCCTGGCAAAGTGCCAATCCGTGAAACGTACCGTAGATCTGTACCGTCTGGTCCCATGGCGAAGTCGCGGAAGCAATGTCATTCGGCATTTGTATCCTGTCGTGCAGCAAGTGTTCGGACACATTGAAATTCAGTACGCGGTTCCTACGTGGCTCTTCTCTCAAAGAGGAGCCTCCTCGTTCGGAGGATATACGGAGGAACGTCCTGGAAATAAGCGGCTAAAGCTGCACGCCCCTTAAATAAAAGTTTCGTCCTTGCCCGGTTGCCACGGTGCCAGGATGCAACAAGCGCATTCTTATCCTCCCCTCCGATGGTAGTACAACGAACGTCTGTTTCCTCTCGTTCGACTGAAATTGCGAACGTAACGTTGGCAAAGACGAACTCTACCGAACCGGTGGAAGTTTTTAATCCAGGACCAGCGGTTAGATACCGAGACAATGTTATCTTCGGGAAAAGTTTCTTTCGAGCCAACGTAAATACATACCGCGTGTTTTCGCTATATTACCCACGCGTATTGTTATTCCTAACTGAATTTCGTAGCTTGAATTAAATTCGCGGGGGATCGACGCGGCCAAACTTTTCCAGGAGAATTGCGCGTAAAATAATCGCGATTAATTATTGTAATGCTCAAGATAATCAGGATCGTATAATATCGTAAGGAAAGTTATCGCGTCGCGTACTTACACCCGTCTATTTCTTTAATTATTCTCCATTCGTTCTACGGTAGACTCGGATAAAGGAGGGTGGTAAAACGCGATAAGTGTCCCTCCCTGTAATCGCCAGGATTAAACGAAGTTAAAACTTTCACGAAAGAAAATTCTTTTCGGAAGATATAATCGTATACTGTTTCTCAAAGCGGAAAGTTCGCGGTGAAGTTCGCTCGGACATTGTAGTTTGATAAATGGATGCTGGAACGGAAGGCGCTTCTCTTTTTTTTTCGGAAAGAATGGTAAACCTAATTTTCGAATGATGGAATGACGAGCGGCGAACTTTCCACGGTGGTAAATTAAAAGGAATGGTTAAAACCGTTCATGCGTAAAACATAATTACGGCGAGACACGCGGTGATCATAAAGCACCGTGACAACTTTCACGTAAGGTCGCGGTAATTTTACCCAGACGAGATACTCCGCAATACCGCGCTACCTCCTTCGCGATGAACGTAATTTTCCAGACCCTCTTTTCTCGATAGTTGTAACCCCGGTAAAGGAGAGCAATCGTTAAGAGTGTCCGTAAGAGGGTCGTTCGGCCTCCGAAGTAAACCTACGCTTCGCGGAGAAGCCTTCGAAAGAGCCGCAATCACCGACTCTGTACGAATCGTTGCCTTGTTACAGTTGCCGCTGTAACTATCGAAATTATAACCAAGGATCGCTCTACGATCGTGGAAACTTCGCACTTAACGCGCCAATGCCGTGGTAATTTTCTCGTTCTCAACGATAATGCGTTCGAAATGATATCGTAGTCGATTTTAAAAATTTCGCTTTTAAAAGTCGGAGTTTTAAGGAAGATCGAATTCGACGAATTACGTTCGTCGCTTTCGCACGCGTCATTTTTGAAAAATATCGTAGGATACGTCGAGTCGAGGATTGTACGCGGAGAAAGGATATTTCTCTGTCAACGTCGGGAAACAAAGCGCGAAGTTTCCTCGGAGAATATCGTAAAGTCTCTTAGTTTTAATTAGAAAGCAAATTGTAGTTTCTCTTGGCGCTTCGTGCGTACGAAGATCGTCGGAGATACGCATAGCGATGTTATACGAGTTTTCGATTTTGCATATTGATGGAAGTACAAATAAATACGGAGTTAGTAAATTCGTGAAACGGCAAAATGGATTTGCGATGTATCCGTCGTAATGAAAAATAAAAATAAAAATAAAAAAAAGATGTATCCGTAATAATAATAATAAAAAAAAATAACGACGATAGCGATGCAAAATATCGCAATTTCCGTTTGTAAACGTTCTTCGTCGATTATTGTCGACAAGTAACGTCATATCTATGCAAATATTAATTTCATTTTTACAACGTATTTCAGAAGATAAAATATTTGCATAGGAAGTCCCCGCAATTTTCCGACGTATAAGCGCACTCCTACGCGTTACGTGCTATTTGTCGGTTATAATTAAACCCTCATTCTCGCGACGATACGCTTTATCTATAGGAGTCGGTCATTAATACTTATAATGAATAATAACGCGAATCTGGTCTTCGCAGTACTCTTCGAATTATGCAGTCTACAGGAACGAGACACCGCGGTATTATCGCTGATGGATTTAAAGGAATAAAGGAGTTCGCCAAGTTGAAATCGAGTTAGGAGTATGAAATGCCTATAGACCGCAGCTACTTCGATACTCGAATAAATAGGAGCATGACGTCTGGAGTCAGAGAAGCGGTAAATAAATCAAGGTCTACCATCGTAAAAGTAGCTTACGTAGGTAATTCAGTTGAAAAAAGGGAACGTAAATGAAGCGGTAACATCGATGACAAATAAGGCCGTCTCTTCGATGCGCGTGGCAATGTATCGCAGAGTACATCGTCCGTCTCTTCAATCAAAAACGAAAGGGTTGTAGGATGCGTGCACGTATTTAAAAGATTTTTTCAAAACGTCCGAGGTTTTATTTACGTGTGTAGTAGCAGCGTTCGATAACCGATCGGTTTTTTTTTCCAGAATCAAGATCAACTCGTTTACAGCGAGGACAATAACATAAACAAATTTAGAGTATAACAAACCATGAATTAGTTGTATATTTATTTGTGGATTAGAGTATAAATAACTACGAGCGGTCGTCCGAGTTCAGTCGTGAACGTGACGGCGTCGTCAACAGATTTAGAATCAATTATAAAACGGATTCATCCGGAATAGAAATCCTTTTCAACGTTTTTAAAAATTACATCGGACGCGTCAACGATTGCAACTGTCGTCGATATCAAAGACAACGTTATTCATCGTTAAGTAATACTATACGTCGTTTATGGCGACGACGTCGTAAAAATTTCGTCTGTTGGATCGAGCGAAAAAAGATGTTCAGGAAGGTTTAAACGAACGTAGCGCGATCATTCACCGTTTCTTCAAAGAAAGTACGTGCGCTGTACGTACGCTGTACGTACCAACGAGCAACATTCCGCTGGCAGGTTTGAAACTTCCATCGAATACCAGGAAAGGCAGATTTTTTTCTATGGAAACCATCAGCGTGTGGCTCGAGTGGCTTGGATACGGATGGTTGGGCTACAGCGGATCTCGCCACACAGATCAAACGTATCGACCACAACTCTGCGGCTTTCATATAGCGTGTGTAAGTGCGATCGCGCACGGTTCGCGTGGCCGTGTGCGTCGTGCATCTAACTCTGCGGCGCCTGCACGAGAGGGTGACGCTAAAACGATGCGGCGACATGCTCACCAATTATTTTGCGGCCGAGTTCGCTACAAGTTTCGCGCGAACGCGTCATACGTCGGGTTCTAACGTCACGTATCGAAATGCGGAGGCACTTTCGCGGATACGCAAATATTATATCAGGCATTCCGTAAATTTTATTCCCTTTGTTAATCCTTCGATTGACGCGACTGCGCCGTTGTTAGGCTAATCGAACAAATTTCATTGCGATACTAAATTAATCCATTAATTGCCAAATTATTTGCATATTTTTAGTGTGGAAAATGACTTTAATAAGAAAAAAGTCTCGATATTGTGACGCCGAAAAAGTATCGAGCCTTCAGAATTCCGTCAAAACATGCAAAACGATCGTTTGGATTTTTACTTTCAAAAGATTCTTTTAAGATCTCGATACTTTTTCGATTACCGTATGGCACGACGAAACGTACAACGTTATGTACGTAAAAGTACGTCGATACTTTCTTTGTTCCTCTTATAATCGAAACTTTTTGGTACGATATTTCACGAGACGCGTTACTTCTTGTTCTTTCCTATTTCCGAGGTCGAACGAGCTCTCGCGTAGGCATCGACGACGCGAACGAACATTTGCACGTATCTCGAAATGTCTCGATAAACGCGCGAGAAGAGGAGAAAAAGTCATCGGAAGGGACAATCACCGAAAAAAAGAGGAGAAGAATAAAAGTAAAGAAAAGGAAACGAAAGGAAATTTGGAAGCATTGAAAACCTTTCGAAGTTCTCATAGAAAGTTTTACATTCATAAAAGGTGTTGCAACGTGACGCGAATCCATTATTCAAGGTAGAAAAAGGAAAGTTTCGCGTGTAATCGTATCCGATACCTCGTTTACGTCGATGTGCTTGCTAGGAATTATTATTTCTTTCGATTCGAGTACGTTCGCGGATTTCCCATTGTTGATATCCCAATTGTTGCTTCCCAACGATATTACGTTCGAAAGAAAACACTCGGAGAACTCGGTACCTTCTCTGCTCGATGGCAACCGTAAGAACCGTCAATACCGAGAATAAGCAGGAAGTTTTATCGATGAGCGTAAAATCACGGAAGTGCAGAACCCGAACGAGGGTCGTATCTTTAACGAAAACGAACTTTATTGTTCCTTATTCGCGAAAGGATATCGGTGCTTTCGATACGCGTATCGAGTTGTTGCTTCGAGCGTTCTCAATAGAGAATCGTGATTCTTTGGAGAATCGCGAGGAAATTTTTTCCAGGAAATTTCTATCTCTTTCCCCAAACCGGATTCCGGAAAAAAGTCGCTGATTCTTCGCGAAATTTTTAACTGACAAATATCGGGTATTACATTATTTTCACGGACAAAACGTCGATACAAAAGGTGAGTCTCGATAAATGGAACGAGTCTTTTAACGATGAAAGAACGTTTCTCTCGGCGCGACGTAACTTCGAGACGATGCAGCTTCAGACTTCATGCACCATCTCTTCATCCTTGCTCGATTTTAATTACTTTCTGGGCGAAAGTTGTCGCGTTGCTTTCTGCTATGTTACGGATGTTCTTGTTTTAATTTAAACTTTATTTGATTGGGAACTAGCAGGAGAAATCGCAATGTAAAGTAATCGCTCGAAGGATTTGATAACGATAGCTCGGCGACCGATCGTTAGGAAAGTTTCGCGAAAGGTGCGGATTTATTGGTCGGATTCGGAATAGCGACGTACGTGAGAGGCGAGACGGTCAGGCTCTGTGTAGGTAGTCGATAAACGAGCGATGTCTGATACATCGCCGAGCTCGATACTTCTTCTCCATTCTAGAAACGTCAAAGTAGATATCCAGTGTCTCTTCCTATCGAATTGTTCCACGGAGTTATCATCGTTCGATGCGTTTCACGGTAACTTGCTCTTCGAAACCTCTTCGAATTGAAATAAAATTGGTACGTAACGTTCGCTTAAGACAAATATCGTTCACTTCGATTTATTTTAAACGAGGCTAAATTACGTAAGACCACGAGGCAACAGCGTATCGACTTATCACGGATATCAGTATATAATTTCAAAATTACAGTATTCCGATTATCGTTATTCGTGCTTGATCGTCATTGCCGATTCTTATGGAATCTCTGTTGTTTGGGTATTTAATTTATTTACTCTTGCAAATGATTCGGTATCATAAATATATTTTATCGAGAATGAATTCGCTGCAATTGTTGCGTCGTTGCCAGAGCTTAATTGGAATTTAAATATAACGTGTCGTTATTACTTTATTATTGTATTTATTTGCATGCAGGTATGATGTTTTTTTGATATCGATATCGAGGACAAACATTAATTGACGAACCAATTTTCGTTATTCAAACGATATTTATGTATATGTAATTGTTATTCATAATTCGCTGTTGACTATTCGTCGTTCACGTTGATTGAAAATAACGATGTTAACCTTTTTCTAGAATCCGTAATTACAAGTAATTTTAATAAGTGAAATTACTCAAATTTTAGTGATATCAAATGCAGCGTAGATTAATTTCTACACACTAAGGAATCTAAATTTTATAGAACGATAACGTCGACTCGTTTTATGTGCGAAACAAGATGGAATTTCGCTCATAGGATGTAATTCTCGTCGAATCAACACTATTTCTTTAAGTAGTATGCTCTTTTAGCTGTTAATATTTTAAAATATTTTACAAATTATATAAATACGAATGCATCGTTAGAAATAAATCGTTGGATTTCAAATACGTACTCATAAACGCGACACGAAAGTAATTTAAATTTCTTTATAGATCTTATGTTAGGTGCATAGTAAGAATCGTCTGACTATGTATATTCTTCCACTACTTCGCGTAATTTCAACGGCCAAATATTTTTAGGTAGCATACGATTTTAAAGGATGACGTTAATATTCTTTTTGTAGTGATTTTACGTAATTTAATTTATCGAAGCATGCATTATTCATCGCATTTACCACAATATATCTTAACTTCAACTTTTGATAAGAACGGCACGGAATATGTACATATTTTATTTTCATTCGTTTAATGCTCACGTTTTTGCAAGGACATCTTTCATTAAGCATGGCATGCTGCTGTCACAGCTGTGGCCTGTCTTGTTTCTTCAAGTTAACAAAAGTCTAACGGAAACAAAGGTTAGTGTATAGGGAATTCGACGAACCAACTGACTGAATAGTTTGAAACTAAGAACAAATGCAAATACGTTCGTTTCTGGAAATACTGGAAACATTTTCTACGTTTGCGTGACCTAAAATCAAAGTAATTATATCAGTGGCGATTTATTATTGTTTTATGTCATACTTTTTATAATATAAATTATAATCATAAAGTAGAGACGTGTAATTATAAAAGGATCGTAGAAAACAGAGGTACGTGTCACCAAAGATATTAATTACCTTTTGCCACTGTCTTCCATGTGGAAAGCTCTCATAATTCCGAGGAAGCTTTGCTCTCACGGTATATTTATTACATCTAATAGCGCCAGGATATTACAGTCATTTATAATTTTACGGTGTCATTTTCTTAAACGCGTACGTTGAATATTTTGCTCGTGTGTAACTAACAAGATTATGGTTAATCCATTTCAAATTGATCCGTAAAGTACATAACTTGTCAGAGGCTGTGTCGATGTTACTGACCAGTTATACGTTTTATGCGCTGCTATTGAGTATTTCGCGAAAGATAGAGGCGTCAAGTATAAATTACATAAATACGTACCGTTATACGTCGCGTGAAAAATACATATTGATTGCTTTAACGCTATATTTCATATCTGTATTTCACTTAGAAAATGATTACTATCTATTATTATCCATCTTATACAGGAGAGCCTCGCATAACTTTTCTTCGGAGAACTTTTAAATCGATCGAATCGATTAAAATAAAAAGCTCGTCGTTTTTCGAGACGTCGGTTAAATCGATTTCGTGTTCGTAATCTGGCGCTCAGTGGACTTTCGCGACTCTCGTTGCACGGACAATACCGGAGAAAGACAGAAGAGAAGCGATTAGAGATTCTTTTCCAGTGGGTAACCGTTGTCATCACGGCGTTACGAGTTGCGGCTTAGCTTGCGCCATTTGGAAAGGGTAATTACTGGGAAACAGTTAAAAACATACGTTAATTTTCTTCGGAGTTTCACAGGACGACGATTTACGTACGTGGCTCACAGCTTTCCGGTTGAAACTCGCAATTTTTCTTAATTTACGAATTTATTCGTGATTACGAACAATTCGATTAAGCGCATTGAATCCTCAATTCTACGCGAACAAGCTACGTTGATTCGAAAGTAGATCGAACTGAATCACGTCTGTCTTGATTCCATTTTATATTGTATTATTATCATAATGTTATTATCGCGCACAACATTTTTATTTATATATATAATCGCCACGATGATTAATGATCGACGGGTTGGAATATTTTCTCGCGTTAACTTGATCATAATTTGGTAAAATTCGATGCCAATCCCCATAGAGAAAGGACGAATTTTCTAACGAAGTTAATTTTTACCCTTTCGTAATATTGTACTACGCGACAACGCGCTGTATTAAACTCCTTTCGACTCGCATGAGAATAGACGTCGTCGGCTGTTTTTATGCTGGCAATGCTGAAAAAATTGCGTATGTCGTATGTAATTATCTACTTGCTCGTTTTATAGGGTTGCATGAGAACTATCTCTTCTATATTTGCTTACGAAAGATCGGTTTCGGATGACTTTCTGATAACGAAGACTAGCAGCCCTGAATCATCATTATGAAAAGGGAAGTCTCATCGTCGTGAATAAGATCTGATAGAATTGGACAAAGGGAAGAGAAAGAAATGTAAAAAGAACGAGCAAAAGTAGAGGTAACCTCAAGAATCTTTCGAGACATCAGAACGGTCCTCGAACATTTACGTCTACTCGCTGGTGATGAATCGTACGATATTGAAGTCGAACAAAGGAATATAATTCTCCTCTTCCTCTCGCTTTTTCTATCTCTCTTTCTCTCTCTCTCTCTCTTTTTCTCATAGCGGCAGAACCGTGAAGTCCTCGTTTCAGGACACCTTTTTGTACTGTCCATTAGTGGCACACAAAGGGAGTCCTCATCTCGGAGAACTCGTCGTTGCCGGAAATCAGAAACGTCTCGTAATTAAAATCAGATTTATCGTAATTAGTGAAGGCGACGGACGATGGCGTCTCGGCGACATCATCGGCATGAAATTCGAAGCCATCGACGCGATACTAAGCGAGGGAAATAAAATAATATTCTCGTAAATGGCGAGAATCGCTCGAGTGCACTCGTATTGGATAAATTGTCCCGATCGTTCGTTGATCTTGACTAGTCGTGACCCCGCTATTCTCATCGCACAAGGACTCATCTAATAACCCCTGATAGTAACTATCCGAGGAATCGGATTCGATTTGACGCTGGATCATCTAGCCGCACAGCTCGTAGTTACGATAAGTTTTGATGAGAGTCGTCGTCGTTGCTCACGAACGACGAACTTTTACGAAGAGATCGAAGAGATTCCGATCGCTTCGTTCGTTGAACTTTCAACGTCACTTTTTAAAGTACGCTTAAATTATTAGGTATTAGGTCGAGAAGAAAGTAATTTCGGTTTTCGCAAATAGATGAGGTTTTTTTTAACTGATTTTGGTCAGCGTTACGATTATGAATCATGAAATTGCCAATAACATGGTAGTAAAAAGTCTTCGAACGAAATGGAAGATATATAATCGATTTAAATTCATTCTTTGTAGAAAAATATAAGTTTCACGAGGCACGTCGACAAAGAATGACGATACTATTCAGTTCCACATTTGTTATGGCAATGAACACGTTCGAGATGTTTTTCAGTAATTAATCTTTTTTTCGTCAATATAAAACACAAGCATCAGATTTATATGAATCGTTATATCTATGAATAAATGAATAACTCACCCTTTAGCGATAAGAATGATCTTAATACGTTCGTTTTAATTCCAAAGTCGCAAAGACATATAAAAGAAATGCCAGAGCCGTTTAGCAGCGAACTTACAATGAAAACAGCAATTTAAATTTACTCACTTGCGTACGACTCCTTTAAAATCTTTTTCAGGGGACGTGAAAAGTTTATCACGAGGTAAAATTTTTAGCATTTTCTCGTTAACTTTGCTAAATCCCCGACGGTGACCGAACGGAAAATTACATAATTCAAGTTTAATGGAGAGTGGTAAATCAAAGAAAATAGTTTTTCTTGAATGATTACAGGAACGACGACGATTCTTTCGTTGCGGCTCATTTTGGCTGGGAACATCGTTTTCTCGTGGAACGAGATAATCAGTGCGAAAGCAATTAATTTCGAATGGAAGAAATAAACGAACGAGAGAGAACCTATCTGTGTCCACGAATGCGAAATAATAGGTATCATCTTTGCATGTCGGTAGTTACGCGCACCTGTCGATGCGAATAAATCGCTACAAGCCGCGATATCGCTACGCGTGCACGCGCGCACAAATAATTTTCAATAACGAGTTTCGTATTTCCGCACGATTTTCCAAGTCCTTTGCGATTTTACCGCTTCAACGGGTTCTCCAAGCTTAGATATGTACCGGCGACATCTAAAACGTATATTTTCTCGAATAATGGCACCTATGAGAGACGAATCGATAATATTGCACAGAGATATCTTGATCAATAAAATGTTGTGCACGTTTAAAAAATGACAATAAACCGAAGAGACGTACAATACTTTTCACTTCTTTCGTAGTTTCTTCTTGCAATTTATGACTTGAACGAATTTTAGAATTGCTATGGAATTCGATGAGGTTTCGATGAAAAATTGGACATTACTAATCTCGTTTCAATAATTTTACGTACTGAAATATTTGGAGTAGCACCTTTCAGGAAGACATCGTACAACGATGTGCTATTTACGTCTAATCACGCTGTATCAAGAGAATTAAACAAGACAAAAGACTTTGATAATTTCTTTTTTTTTTCAATATTCGCGATGGCAGTACATCGCGCATCATCGTCGACTCGATAAGAAAGGACCTTTTTGGCGATAAACTGTGGTATAGCGACGAACTCGTATCACTCGAATTACGACGAAATTGTAGTATTCAAAGAGTCGTGAGCTCGCAAAGCGCGTATACAGGAACGAGAAAATTTCTTCGTAAATGTGCGGCCTGTGCTGCCTAGAAAATGGGAGGAAGTTGTAAAATATTTTCTCGCCCACGGCAACATTCGTAAATCTGTAAGTACTGATAAATGCATGGAGGAAAAAAAGGAACTACCGAATTATTTTTCATTCGTATATTTTTGAATCAACGATCGTGAGTCGTTAATCGCTAGTTCGTGAAACTGTAGCGTAGAGCGATTCGACAGGAAGAAGCTAGTGGTATCACAAAGTACGGCGATGCATGCGCGTAATAACGCACCTGACTAGACTAGTAATTATAATAATAACGACGATGAAGATAACTTGCTCGAAAGCGAGAACTGGTTAACGTCGTTATTCTGATGTAAAAATGTATAATAGCGGGTAACGGAAATTTTTCGGATAAACTTTTTACCTTCCTGGTATATAACTATTCGTCTTAACATCGTATGAAAAATGGCGCACAACGTCGCTGCTCTCATTGCACTTTAAACAACCTTATCGCTCGGTCGGATCGTCTTAAGCATCGATATTATCGTAAAGTAGCGGAAAGCTCCTTGACGTAAAATCGATGTGGCTTATTTATTCGCGGTTCTCCAAGCGATCGGACCATACTCTATGAGATCCAAGTAAATCGATTCTTTCAATTGATCTAGACTGACGAGTCTTACGAGATAAGATCGTCAATCGTATCCCTGGATTAGAACCAAGAATCGTGACTATGCAGGATGGAAGTAGTTCGTTACGTCATGGGGTAAAGAGAGGCTTCAGGAGCGCCGGCTGATTCGTCTTACCAGGAAAGATGACATCACTCAACGACGCTTTGGAAAATGCAAGGAAACGAACGAGTTAAGAGGTACCCCGTAAGCTTTATCGCGTGTATCGCGTCGAGAGACTTATTTTCAATGAAAGTCGTTAGATAAAAATTAAGTAAAATTTTCATCGTGAAGCAGGACAAACCGTCTTCTCGCGAACCATCGTGCTTATATTTCTTGCTCGTTAATCGATAAGCAAGCCGTTCGTTCCGCGTTCTCCTTTTACCCAGTCGACGCGTAATTTGTGTTTTAATGAAAATCTCATTTTCACGGAAGCGCGTACCTTTCTGCATGGAAAAGGAAGGGTAAGTGCGCGTAAAACGTTACCGCGTGATCCGTTCGGATTTCCTGACAACTTTATGGCACCGTACTAAAATGCAAATGTTATTACCCCTCTTAAATCACACGCACATCTCTGGAGTC
>JAITYT010000622.1:2938805-2953583 GCA_025433975.1 Liostenogaster flavolineata | reverse complement strand
AAAAAAAAAAACAGAGTAACGAAGGGTTTTAAACATTTATTTAAATCGATTTCGTACAATTTTTTATCGAAATAGTACGATTGGATCGCTTCGTTACGCGATGGAAACACGCTTCTTTAGTCTCGTGTCATGGATCGAATATTATTAGCGTAGAAGTTTTCTAGGTACGTCGCGTACACGACGCGTTGTAAAAGAGGCGCGACGATATAGGAAACGCATTTCATTGAGCTTTATTGAGGGCCCTTTTGTATCGTCGGTCGCGATGCGTCGCATCGACTGCATTGGCATAATCGCGGCAGTGCATACAGGTTACGTCACATTGTGAAGATGCTCACGCGCCAGTTCGTTCGCTTCTATTCTCCGACTTCCACCGGCGTTCACGTTTTGACAAGTCTATTTTGCCGTTCGACCGATCTTCATTTACACGAGTATCGCGCGTTTACGCGCCTTGAATAAATACGACAAAAATGGACGCGTTGCACAATTATCGAAGAATGAACACAACTGCCGACGAAATTTATCGAAGTTGATCGAATTTACCCATTGTTAATTGCAATGTTTATCAATTTTTATCGATGCGTTCCGTAAGAGTCGAAAAATACGAATAAAAAAACAAAGTTCTTCGTTTCACCTCGTATCAAAATGGAAATACGTGAAAAAATTCGGATCGTTCCGCGATAGAAATTCTTCGATTAATTTTTCTACCATCGTCACGCATCCCTTTTAATAAACCGCGAGTGCACTAACGCCTATAACTGCTTTAGTTTCGTCTTGAACGGAAAAACGTATAAACGAACGAGAAAATCGATTCATCGCGTTTCGATCAAAATTGACACGCGCCGTTTCGTCGAAGCAAACAACGCGCACGAACGCCGACACGATAAATATTATTCATTATAAAATGATTTATTGAAATCGTATTCGAAGCCATTGCTCTCCGACGAATATTCGCTGAAAATTGTATCGATGATCGGTAAATTTAATAAATCTGGAGATACGCGAAGCGGCGATCGTACATATCGTAGTTATAAATACATTTATCCTGTCTACGTGCTCGTGCGAACGGCGTGCGCGTATTTAGGCGAATGCGCGCGAATTGTCGCATTTAACGCGACGTATGTAACCGCGTGACCCTCGCTTTTATTAGGACAGTCGATAGGAGGATACGTGTCCATTTGGAGAGAAACTGGTCCTCTCGAGTGCCCTATCAAATTCCAATACAGGCCATTCTTCCCTAGGAAAGCGCCGCTTTGAGATACTCATGCTCAAAGGCGCGGTCCACTCGTCGAGAGCGCTCTCGAGAAGATTTCTCGCAAACGAACGTGTTACCTTGAAAAGCGCGGTACGATCGAAATGAGAAGGAGAAGGGAAGGACCTTTAAACCTTCTTCGACTCATCTTCGATGAGAATTATTCAATACGATTGATCGCTCTCGAACGAGAACTCGCCTCGCGGATTTTCCGTTCGTTAATCACGTACACCGCTGCGTTCTTCCGTCTCCGTCGTGCAGCTCGAGCTGCGATATAGCAAGATCGTAAAATCAGGCGAGTCTGGTCGAAAGTAGGAAATGTGTTTTAGGAAGAAAAAATCATGAGTTATCGATATCGGATTAAATCGCGCGTTGCTCCGAAACGGATTCTTTTTGATGTCAGATTCTTGTTTGGGACGTCGAAACCTTCGAAAAAGTGTATGTACCAAATAATATTATTTTTGGAACGCCGGCAGGTCGTGATATAATTGTTATAAAGAAATACTTGAAACAAAATATTCGTCTTATCCGTGTCCCAAAATCGGGACATTGGCGGCTTTTAAATTAAAATCGGCCACGACGACAAGAAGCTTTATTATTATTATTATTATTACTATCGTTATCCCAAAGAGTCTGGAAGTTAATATTTTCAAAGTTTCCACAACGATGCGAGTAACAGCGCGATTCGATATGGTTGCACGAGCGTAATTCGCATGATCGCGCTCAATCGTGCCGCCGCGTTGAATCGGACTTCGTCCTGGCCTCGTTCCACGACGATTTAGGAAAGGGATGCCGATGAAAAATTGATTAGCATCGCCCAGCAACTCGTGCGAAAAGGAAGAAATCGCGTCGTCGTCGAACTCCTCGCCGTCGATAGAAAAAAAAATCGAATTTAAACGTCGAGTTTCACGGCGACCGAATAAATCGTCTACGTGCCTATCATTCATCGAACTCGAGTGAAAGTTCACCGTGGCACGACTTACGCGGTATCGAACGCTACCTTCCGTCAGGATCGACGTGCTTATTTTCGAGTGAAACTAAACCTCAGTGGCGGGATTCGTCGGGACCTTGGCCTTACAGCTAGGGAAAGGCACTCGCGCGAGACGACGAGAGCGGAGGTGGTTTCTTTCGTCGCCTTAGCTCTCGCTTCCGCCATTCAAATCCAAACGACAGCTTTACGATCCGGTTACATCACCGAGATTCTTCGTTCGTCGATTCCGTTCGTTGATAAATGGACCCGAGTGCGAATAAGAGCAACGTCGAATCCACTGGTATCAAGCGTAATAACGCGCTCGAAAACGTCTTGGAGCCCCTTTTCTATGTTCGCTTCGATAGACACCGCGGGACATCGGAATGCTTATTGCTGCGCGAAATCACGCACGGCACGTGCCGTATAAAACGTCTTATCGACGCATACCGCCACCGACCAATGACGTACATCAACTATCGTTGGACGAGAACAAGGCCAATCTGATCGTTAATTGCTCGACATTCCTCGGATCGTATCGATGGATCGTCGGTGCTGCTACGCGTCTATCGCAAAATCTCTCGTAGCGTTATTAAGAAATATTGCGGGTCGTTGTACCGGTAACAGCGGAATTGGCGCGGTGTTGGTAGTAATAACAGCAACGGAAGGTTCGTATGGAAAGTGTCTTCGTTCGTCGATTTTTCTTTAGTTGCGTTTTTAGATTCTCCGAATATCGCCTGTTCGATCTTGATGGACGGTCGACGGACGATATCTTCACGTTTTATGACGTTTTCAAAGCGTACGTAAGCCGGAACAACGTGACCGGGTTTTTAATTCCGTCGCCCTCAAACGTGGGAAATTCAGGTATCGTATTAGGTTGTTCGGAAAGTCATTTTGTTTTCCTTTTTCTTTTATGAAAAAAAGGTTGTTTTTTTTGTTTTTTGCATGTTGGTATGAGAAAACACATCGGCCATCTTTCAGCGAACTTCGGATTTTATTCCGACGTCGTAATCGCGCGATATATAAAAACGATCGATTTCTTCGGAGCATCCATCATCCACGAAAAAACTTCAACTCAGCTCCTTTTTTCGTGCAATAATCCAGACCAACAGTCGTTCCGACCCCGATCGAATCGGCACGGTGCTTTTCCAGATCGTCCTTCGAGGCGTTCTCGACGTAAAGATCCATTTGCCACCGCGATCGAATCCATTTCTTTCCACGACGATGCTCGCGTAGCTCGTCAGCGACGTCCAATCGAATTATCTCTCCTCGCGTGCGTCGGAATTAACGCGAATACATTCTCGCACGCACGCACGCACACAGCCACGATTTTACACGTAAGACAGTTTATCGACGAGCCGTCGGTGGCGCGCGTTCCTCGGATGTCGAAATTTTCCTGGCCGACGTCAGTCTTCCTTGTAAAACTGACAATAAATTGCCGACGGGGGCCAAGCCAGGCATCCACCCACGTCCACGTCGATACTCAGACGCACGCATCCACTCCATCCACCCTGTCGACGCGCATACGCCCACGAAGTGGAGAGAACCGTCGTACCAACCTACGACGACGTTAACCCCCTAGAAAATTTGAATTAAATGCACGGCAAGGGTGTCCGTCGAATAACCTCGTTTCTCGCCCTCTCCGACCATCGAACTTCTCGTATCCTCTTCGTTCCACTCGCCATCCGACGTCGTATAACGCCGCTACGGTCTCGTAGCTCGCACCACCTCCAAACGGAGATATTATACGCGAGGGGTCCGAGAAAAAGGGAATATCCTAAGGTTCGCCCCGGGGTTGAACGCCATCCTGGTTCTCGAGTCGCCTTGGAACGAAGGAGAGCCGAGAAAGGTCGGAGACGGCGTGGACTTCCACCGTGGCGAGCACGAAAGAACCCGTTCCATTCGTTTCTTATTTCGAGGGAGGGAACGTGACGTATCGCGGTTCCAACTTAGGACGAGATACATCGTCGGGCGATCCTGGGAGCTCGTAACGAGATTACGTTTCTTTAGGCGAGCTCGGAGTCGACCTATTTTCGACCGACGTCGTTTTCGGCTTCGTGAATATTTCAATGAGCATCGTCCTTCGTTGCTGTCGTTCGAGCGCGACTCGACGATGATTCGATGCTCGCGTGACGTAAACGTTCGTGACGCTGGAAACGTTGGATTGCATTTGGAAGAAAGACGATCGAGAAAGACGATCGTTCCTCTTCGCATCGTGAGAAAAACAGCGTGGAATTGCTTCGCGTTCCCATTCGCTCTTGCAAGTGTTCATCGTAACTACGATTTTACCTTGGGGTTGCAGTTGGGAATAGAATAATCGCGCGTATTCGATTAAAAGAAGAAAAAAGAGTTTCAATCGTTTTTCGTTAGGAACGCCATAGAAAGAAGTATGAAAACTTTCGTGTAATCAGGATTAATTTGATCTCTAGGATTTATTAGGTTGTTCGGAAAGTAATCTCGATTTTTTCTTTAATGAAAAAACATTTTGTTCTTTATGTTCTTTTATTTTCCGAATTAATTTAAATTATTGATTATTTATATATATATATAATATATATTATAATATATTTAATGGTAATATAATAATTAAAAATAATAATTTAATAATAAATAAATTATTTTCCGAAAAACTTTTTTCGTTCGCGAAACGGCGAAAGTGTTTCGAAGAGACTCGCTCGATTATTTAGATGCGATATTACGCGTGGTAATTATGCATTCGTTGGAGGAACGTCGAAATCAAGGATAATGGAAACGGATAGGAGACACGTGTCGCGTGTCGTCACGGTCTACGGTCAAGACAGACGAAATGACGCTCGCGTAGCTTCCGAATAACGGCGTTTCTCGTTAAGGACGCCTCCGATGTTCGCCGTATATCTTCGTTACATAAAGAAGTTTGGATTGTATCGTGCCGTGGTCGAGTTTAGCGCGATAGCGCGCCGAGTCTCCGAAGACGACGTCGTTTCCTGAAAAGGAAGCGTCGAAAAACGCGCGCTAAAATCTTCTTCCCTGCCCGTGATTAACGACGATACACCAGGGAGTAATTTAATAAACCACGAAGAGTCGGACGAAAATTTATTCGTCTTGACGACTTCCTTCCTTGGCCGTTAAGATTTTCTGTTATTTTTCGGCGGTGAGATAAAAAATTCGCGTCGTTTATAATCGCGTATAATCGTGGATACGAAATTAGCTTCGAACGAATAGAGACAAGGCGGACCTTTTTTTACGTCGACGACTGAACGATTTAGCAACGATCTTCCAGCATTTGGTATAAACATTAGGTTTCTCTGAAAGTTCTATCCGATAAAGTCGTCTCGAGTTTCAGCACTGCCTTTTTTTAATATACCATTTTATCTCTACATATATATGGTTTGAAATGTATCGTTACTAGTGTACATATATTATATATATTATTAATATATTGCGGATGAAAATTATATCGTTCGGCAAATATTAAAGAACGTGAGTGAAATGTATTATTTTCATTTAATTCGAAAACGGACGGAACTTTCCGGCGAACCTAATATTTACGATCGTTCTTCGTCATTCGATTTGAGAGATTTATTCGAGGTATTCTGACAGACGATTTTACCGTACAACGCACTTCGATACGAAATTCCTCCTGCTTCGTTAAACTATCCCATTGATTTTCCACGAGAACCTTTTCACGTTCCACATCGAGTGGACCTATATTCCAGCATTCGATGGCATCGCGATGCAATTCGCGTCTTCGTGGGAATTTTTGGGGTTCGCGCGACTCGACAGGAAAACACGAAACATCGTGGAAAGCTTTCCGGAGGTTGTTCGTCACTGTCGATGCTTTTATCGCGCGAGTTTTCCCGCATCTCGACCATCAAATTCCGGACTATATTCATCGCGCTCCGTCGTTCTTTTGGTCTCGCTCACGAGCGAACGATTCCTTTTGTATCGATAATCGGTGTGCACGAGTCACGAAGAAATACGCGGCACGACGCTCGGAGGCAGAAGCAACCGGATGTACGAAGCTCGGTTAATTATCGGCGGTGTTTCAGCCGTGCATTCGCCATCTGTTCAAAGAAATGCGTACGCACGCGCATGCATCGATACATACGAAAGTGGAGAAATAAATTCGCCATCGATTCGTAGATGTGTGCGTTCAGAGAAGCGTCGATACTCACGTAACCGTTTGCTGATCGGCTACGTACGAGGCTAACACGCGCGTAAAGATGAACATAAATATTATACGTATGCGATACGAAACTGATGGAACCTATTCGTCCTTGGTTCGTAGACACGCGCATGACGTCGACCATTTGTAGATCGACTACGTACGAGATTGATGGAACCGACTCGTCATCGATTGGTAGATACGCACGCAAAGACGAGCGTAATTATTATTCCAATGCAACGATCACCGCACTCGCGAATCCGTTCGACGTCGGTTCGCAGACACGCACACACCGATGACCAGAAATTGATGGAACAGACTCGTCATCGATTAGCAGACACGCGCGCAAAAATGAGGACAGTGTTGTGGTTGACGTCACAAATGAGGTATATAGTCCGGCTCGACGTCTACGAGATCGCAGAAGAGTAGGGTCTGTTTTGTTTTGATATGTTTACTCTGTCCTAGTGCTCCGCTGTTCGAGCGCTTGGCGTTTTCTCTTTGTAAGAGCAGTCTTCGTTTGGACACCGTGCAGTAAGCACCAAGTTATATTATCTTATATTAAACTTTCACTTTGTCACGCATCGCTTGTCATCACAGTGTACTTTACTCTGCTCTAAAAACCCAATGACAGATGCCCGTCCAACGATCGCCACTCGTCGCCTGGCTACGCACGGAACCGATGAAACCAACCGATCATCGATTAGTAGAACACGCGCACAACGATGACCACTTGCAGATCGGTAGACGCTAGCACGTAGAAACGGTCGAGAACGAGTCGTCGATGAAGATGGACTGCAGTTCGCGCGAATTCCTAAGAGATCGTGGAGAAAAACCTCCCTTTCTCTCTTGCCCTCTCTCTCTCTCTCACGGGGATTTTGCCGCAATATCATTCGGCGAATTGGCAACGGCCGGTTGCGGAACTTAGCGGAGGAGTGTTTAACGGCTCGTTAGGGAGTGCAAGTGCCGGAAACGCTCGACATCCGCGGAAATCATTATTCCACGTACGCGAGTTTCGAACGATCTCGATCTCCGTCACTCCCTGCTCCCCCTTGCTCTGCCTTTTGCCGGTCGGTCGCAATGGCGATTCCCGACGCGGCGTCGCGTCGCGTCGCCTTGGGATCGTTTAAGCGCAACGAGAACGCCCCGCGTAACAATGGAACGGACGCGATATAAAACGAGGGAGAATGTTCGAGGCCAGCGGTGGCAGCCGTGTTTGCGACCTTGCGAGAATCGCCATTAGCGGCCTCGAGCATCTCCTCCCCTCCTGCAGCCCCCTCCTCCGTATTTCTCGCGCTTTCTCGTCCTTCTTCCGACGCCTGATACCGCACTTTTATCGCGCGTTTTTTCCTTCCCTCGATGGGAAGATCAGCGAGAAAATAGGAAGGAAAGGCTACGAAAGGATGGAGCGATGCTTTTTTATTTCAGATTGGATTCGTTTTACAAGTCGAGGGTGCGACGATGCTCGCTCATATATAATAATAAATATGTATAATACACGTAATAATAATTGTATATTATAAATATATAATTGTACGATAAGTGTATAATAAATAATATATAGAGAAAGCTCAAAAGGACGATGACGATATCGGTGTGACGTTTTCAAAGTAGGAGACTTCGATGACTCCATCGTCGGCATTGCGAGACCCAGTCGACTCGCAATCGACTGTAACAATCGATTCTAACAGGAATTATTTAAAAATAATACTGCGTTGCGTTTCGATTCTCTCCTTATTTACGCATCGATTTTGTTCATAGCCTCTATTTCATGGAACATTTCAAGCGCTTTTCCGACTGTCTTAGATTGGACGAGTGGTCGTTAACACCGCCAATCGTCAGATTTTGAGATATTTTTAAGATATATTTGCGGAATAGGAATCTGTTTCGGAAAGATTCTCCGACAAACAGCGAGCAGAGAGAGGATAATACTCGACTCCAATTTAAAGGCATCTTGGTTGTTACGCCGTGACTGCGCTGGCTGTTTGCCCGAAGGAGTACGACGACTGCTCGTGTCGGAATTGTGGCTTTAAAGGAAATATTTTGATATTCGAGATTTGCCCAGCGTCTGATCACTTTCGACTTGAAATTATACTAGAGTCGCGATATCTCGATATTAAAACGATATTTTTTTCATACAGCGAAATGATTCTCTTAAAAGTATCTACATGCGTCCATACTCGTGAATCTCGTAAACGTGGACGCGTGAAAAATCGCAAGAAGTCCGCGACGAGAGAACTTCGTTCCTTCGAATTTCGTCGTGACGCATCAGACCTTCTCCAAAGGCAATTTTACCCCTAGAAATTTTCAGGGCTGGAATCGCTTAGCCGAGAGAACGTTGATGCGATGCACCACGCGTCGACGTCGATATTCTCGTTGCGACCTTTTCGTTTCGCTCGAGCATTTTCACTCTTTCGACGGTATCGATGACACTCGAAAATGCTAAAGCTTGTCCGACATCGTCGCTCATCATAGGCGCGGTCGTCAACGTCTTTACCTCGCTTACCGGATTAAATAAACGTCGAATGTCAAGATCCCATCGAAGTAACGCGAAACTTTTTCGATAAAAGCGGAAGAAGGTGATATCCTGAAAGGTAGACGCATCGGTGAAGCTTCGCCATATTTTGGCAGTAAATACGATCGATCGATCCTCTTCGTAGCTGGCGTAAATCGTCGATGCCGTAATCATTTCGGATAACCAGCTTGCCGGCAAAATACGCGTAAGCTCTGAAATGGATGAAAAAGCTTTTGCGCGAAGAAGCAGTTCGTAAAAAAACAACAACGAGAAATAATTAATTCGCCTCAGCGGTTCTTTCGCACCGTCCAATCGTTTCTCTATCGACGTCGATACGAATCTCTTGGCAAGAAGAAATCTCGATTGACACACTTGGCGCGTCTTCTCGCGGGAAAGCTAACTTTATTCTCGCTCGGAATAATATTTTTACTCCTTGAAAATTCAACAGGCGAAACTCCATATTTAAGGAAATTTATGATCGACGCAATTTTCATCTTGGATTTATCTCGACTCTCCTAGCGATCATATCAAAATTCTATTCGATTTACGCACTTCCCAGTTCGATTTGATTCTCGACTGTCGTGTCATTTCACAACGACGGCGCGAGGAAACGACGAGAGAGAGAAAAAAAAAAGACGTCCCAAGAGTCGCTGCGAGCCATGCGAAAAATCAAGTCGAATTAAACTCGTTGAAGATCCCGCGAAGTTCATTCGTTTCGTCATTTTCTATCTCCGTCCTTTTCCCTAATATCGTTCCACGTCGTTCTCTCTCGTTCATTCTCCCTGAAATTGGCGTACAGTGCGATCCTCTTGCCTCTTCGTTAAAGTAATTATTTCGAGCGGTTGAGTAATTCGTGTCGAAAATTTCGCAAGAACGACGCCGACTACGACTACTACGATAACTCGGCGCAGATGCGCGTATCCACGCGAGAACGAGGAGAAGAAAGGAGGAGAAAAATTGAAAGAAAAACGAATATCCGACGCACAAGTTCGAATATCTCGAGTTTACTAACGAACAGTGGAGTTACCCGGTCCGATCGACAGTGAAAAGAAGTGAAATCGGTCCGACAGTGAGTCGGCTTGCTGCTCGGACGGACAGGATAACGTTCGTTTAACTCCGGTATCTCGAGGTATCGAGTTTCCGCGGCTTTACGGCAAACATTTCGCGTATTTCACGTGCTTTTTAATTGGCGAGGTAGTTAGCGTTCGCCTGTGATACCGTTTCGAATCGCGATTATAAGCCGGAGTGAACGCGAAGCTCTCGCAATAAACGCAATGCCCCGATGTTAATGACGTATCGGCGTTCAGAGAAGCACGATTCGCGTGCGCGTTCCTAACGAGGACCAAGAGTAATTCGAAAAGAGGCGGTTTCTTCGCTTCCAAGTCTACCGTTCGATTTCCTTCGAAATCCCATCCTTAGAGGACGATCGCGGATTCTCACTTTATAGGAATAATTTTTTATTATTATTATTTATATAATAATAATAATAAAAATAAAATAAATAAATTTTATTTAAATTACCAAGAATACGGATGCAACGTTCGAGTTTGCGTTTGTTAATTCCAGCTCGTTGCAGGTTTTGCAGACTTTCTCATCGATCGAAAAGTTCGACGGTCGAAAAAGTCGATTCTCCCTCGTTCCTCGTTCGGGTGAAAAAGACGCGTGGCGAAGGCGCGAATAACGACGACGTAATACCGATAAGCGCAACATTGAGGTAGATAGACCGAAGAAGGGAATGCAACATCATCGAATATCGATTAAAGCGGTGTGGTAGAGGCGTCGTCGTCGTCGTCGTCGTCGAACGGTTACCTCAACGAGATCGTAGATATCTGATCGACGAGGCGATCGATCGGCCTCATCGATTTATCGATCCATCGGCGGATCGGTAAGGCGCGCAAGGCAATATCCCTGGCCTTAGCCACGAGTGACATGATCTACCGCGTCGCGTGATCTGGAATTAGCATGGGTGCGATTCTCGCGATTGCGTCCCCGGCCCACATTCATTACACCCATAATTTCCAAGATACATATCGAGTCCCTATTCTTCCTTAATGGAAATCGTAATGCGTCGGATCGTCGCTTCCTCGTACGTCGCACGCGTCATTCGCGACTGGGAACGGCCAACGACTCACGGGGCTCGAACGAAGGCCGCCATTTTTTTTCGATCGCATTTTTTTTCTTTACTTTTCGGTGTCACTGCCACTCGTTGGAACTTTGAATTATCACGACGTTCGAGTGTCATCCGCGACTAGGAACGACTAACGACTGGTAAGGCTCGAAGAATGGCGGCCATTTTTTTTCGATCGCATTTTTCCCCATCGTCCTTCGATATCGTCGCTGCTTATTAGAACTTCGAATTGTCGCGATGTTTGCGCGTCATTCGCGACCATAAACGGCCAACGACTGACCGGGGCTCGAAGGAAGGCCGCCATTTTTTTTTTTCGATCGCATTCTCTCCTTCGTCCTTCGGCGCCGCCGCTGCTCGCTGGGACTTCGAATTATCGCGACGTTCGCGCGATTATCGCGGACGTTTCACCGAAGAATCTATTTTCGTACTTCGTCCGTGACAATGATGCGCTCGCAGACGCGCGAATCGACGACTTATCTAGCGACGCGACGATTACACGGACGCGGCGTTGCCGTTGCTCCTTCCACCGGAAGTTGCTATTTTTACTCTCGCGATCGTCCTGTCGGTTCGTCGCTCGATTCGCGTTTTCCAGAGTTTTTCGACCTTCTCTCAACGCCCTTGCCTTCTCGCATTTTCTCAATTTTCGTTTCCTTGAATTCGTAAGTCCTCCGACGGACGGCTTCTTCCTCTTGCCGTCGAATGAAAAAAGAGTAGAGAGGATTTGCGACGAAAAGAAAAGCGAGCCACGCAAAGGCGGAAGATCGAAGCGACGAGAGGAAAGATTGGCGGCGATTATGAGCGTAGTCGCGTTTGCTTAACGCTCCCTGTTATCGAGCACACGCTCCTCGGTATTTCACGGTTCGCTTAATTTACGAAGCGTCCAAAAGAGCAGCAGGCAGCGCGAGGCACTCGGCAACCAACGAATGCGTTCGCGTGCATGCGCGAAAGCGCGTACGTTCGTGCATCACGACCCCTAGAGCCCCTCGCTATTCCCCTTTCTACTCTGTCCACGTATACGACGCCATAACGTCTGAATTAATGGGCCAACCTGAAACGTGGTCGTCCGTATAATCCGATTATTTTCCTCGAAGCTCCGCCGGCGTCTGGTTTTAGCGAACGTCCCGAAATTCGTCGCGCGTTCGGTAGGATCTCCCGCGTTGCGTAATCACGGATAATTATCCAACGCGGTCACGCATCGCGCTTCTGCTACGCACCCTGCCGCCGATGATGCGTGACGAAACTCGATCGAACGCCGCGATCTTTCCCAGACAATTTGGGAGAACGGAAAAATTCAGACGAATTTGCAGTGACGTTCGCATAGATTTCGGATAGGAATTGGTTTCGGTAGCGCGTGAAGTGTCGCGGTGGATCGAAGGATGACATCGTCGTCGTCTGGGTTGACTTGGTAATTTCGATAATTTTGACGAGAAGATTAACGTAGGATTGGATTCAAGTTCAACCTTTGGATATTTAGATAGACTCGACGCAACGTTAAAACTTCTTTCAGAGTCCATTGCGATCTTAACCAAAAATATCGACGAGTCATCGATCGTAAAAAGATACAAAAAAAGAGCCGATGGAAAATCGGAAGAAGTCTCCGATCTTGGACCTTCGAATTTTAATGCCAGGTTCCTTGGCAGCAATGGAAATGAAAATCGTATAACGAAACAGCTAGAATGCGTAGGCACGTACTATATATCACGACGCAGGACGTGTTCACGAGCATATTGTCACTTTTATAAAAAAAAAAGCTCGGGAAAAAATTGGAAAAGCGCCTATCGCTAAAGCGGTGTCGAAACGCGTCGCGGTCCAAACGAACGTTTTAATAATTCGTCGCGACCCTTCGGTGCGGATCGTCGAAATTTCGATTCCTGAATGCGATGACGTATAACGGAAGAAAGCTACGACGATACGTACACAAACCACCACGTATACAAAAAAATACACGGCTATCGAAGCGCGATGAACGGTAAAATTCGCCGCGGCTCGATACGATTACGCTGATCGAATCCCATTCTGTTATTCGCGACATGATTCGATAATCGAAGATCGAATTAAATCCGATAGAAGTTACGATCGACGAAGTCAATTCGATGCGGCGTTTCGCCTTGGAAAATGGGCCGCGTCGCACCTGTCGCAACGCTACTTTAAAGTCGCTCGGTATTTTCGGCCACCTTCGACTCGACAGCGTTATTTTTATCGCGGGTTCGTTCGCGTTGAGAGCGACGGTATCGTTGGCGTTCGAATGTCAGTGCCACGATGGAGAGAAGTCGCACGCGTGGGCGTTCAAAGGAATAACGACGCGTGTTTGCACGAGTGTGATTACCGTCTTCGTCGGGCAGACTCCCGTAAACTCGACGTTAGCGATGCCTTTGAGCATCGAGCATCGCATGGATCCAGTGCGATAGATGTTTTACCCTTCCTCGCGTTCGTCGCTCAAATCCACCGATTACATCGGCACGATATGTACCATTAGACCACAAAGATAATAAATTTTATCGCCTTGATGTCCTTCGCGATCCCACTTAACGATTATAAACTGCAACGAATTTAAAAAAAAATCGCAGCATTTTAGAGTCGCGTTGATTCGGTACTTTCTTCTAATTTTAACCCATTCAATTTTTCCCAATATGATTTTTGGAACGCCGGCTGGATGTGCTATAATTGTTATAAAGAAATACTCAAAACCAAATATTCGTATTATCCGTGTCCCAAAATTGAGACATTGGCGATTAATGAGTTAAAATTGAAGGCGGCATTCGTTCAATCGTCGATCGTCCGAGGATAACGAGCAAAAGTTGAAGTATTCCTTGAGTGTGATCGAATGGAAGACACGTAACGCGTAACCTCGACTAAAAGCGTAACTGAGAAGCACTGCTTCAGGACTCGAATAAACCGGCCGGGCAACGAACAATTACATGCGTTTGAATCGTCCGTTCGTTGACACGAGATTGAACGCATTCTTAATCGCGGCATCGCGCTCGCATCAAAGGCTAACGAAATTGTCCGATTAGACAAAAGGCTAGTACATCGCGGTGATTCATCGATCCCGGTGACAGAAGTCGTTTATGAATAAATCATAGAGCGACGAGGTTCGTGGCGAATGGCGCGCTGAAAAGATAATTTATGGCGAACGTCGACACGGTACGTACGATGAGTTAACTACTCGAGCGTTCGAAGGTACGCCGACGATAACGATCCTCGACGTTACGCATCTTACGGCGGATTTCATTGTAGCGATAAATTTTTATAAGTTTATTTTCGAGCTTAGAAATTGTAGCTTTTGAGAGGGAGAACGTAACAATTTGAAAACATTTTATTTTATCCATACGATACGATACAACAATTTCACGATATATTAAATTTGCACGAGGATCGTATTCGTTTCCAATGCTTAAAAACGTTTTCGTCGTTCTTACGTATTTTTTTCTTTTTTATATTTTCAAGATCCGCGGTTCGTGTGTTTCAAACTGTAAATTTACCGTACTTATTCAATTAATCGGGTCCAATCCCAACCTCATTTTTGTACCTCAATTTCACCGACTACCTTTCTACTTATTCATTTATCGGATCATTAGACACAACTTCGGTATAGTTTTGTAAATTCAATTAAGTGTTCAATAAAGTGTGATTATCCGTTGAAAGTGCGTTATTCAAAGCCGCATGCGCGTGCTTCTGGCAACGAAGTCTACATACAGATTGTCCTTTCCAGTATTTCAACTTCGTGGATCTGAACGGCATCTTTTCTCTGAATCAATTCATTTCAACTCGGCGACTG
>JAITYT010000622.1:2911241-2922923 GCA_025433975.1 Liostenogaster flavolineata | reverse complement strand
CGTGTAAGTTATATATATATATATATATATATATATATAGATTGTTCGGAAAGTCATTTCGTTTTTCACATTTTTTTCACAAGAAGCAACAAAAAAATTAAAAAATTAATAAAAACAGTGTTTTTTCATTAAAAAAACGAAATAATTTTCCGAACAACCTGATATGTGCACATTTTTGGCGCCGAATGGTGTACGCAAAATTCCAAAATCCCCGAACTAGGATAGTGGCAATTAATGGGTTCAGCGCTAGGACAAGGCTGGTTGAACCGATTCCCTGGCAAAATACACGAACCTCTGATCGTTTACCACCGGAAGACGATTCTTAGAAAAATCGAATCGAAGCTCGAAAGTATCTCCGAAGTCTAAGAAAAAGACTCCGAACGATCGTTCGTTCGATTTAAACGCGATTGCATCGGCGAGGTCGCGATAAAGAGAAATGTCGTGACGACTAATCGATCTTGCGCAAACGCGGGAAATTCCTGTCGCGGCATAAACAGCTTCCGCAACGGGAAAATCAATCGGAGGGAGTCGCGCTTCTCGGATAACCGCGCGGAGTCCGCTTAAACCTCGAAATAAGCTTCCTCGTCGTTGCGGGTAAGAAGAAGAGCATAACTAACTTTAACGTCGCCAAAAGTTGCCGCGAGTTCGCCGGGAATGCGCGCTATTATATTCCAATATTTCAACTTAGAAAGTTCTCCCTAATCTTCGCTTAATCCGAACTAGCGGATGAACTTTATTCCGCCGTTAACTCGACGCTGACTGCGAGTCGAGGCGTTCGAACGTAAAGTTTAATCAGTTCTTTCGGTGAGGTCGGGATTATCGGTACGACGAACGCTCTTAACTACTGATTTCCAGGCTGTTGCCAGCCCTAAGGAGCGTTACGCGATACGAGTGGACATCGCGCGCGATCTGGAGTGGCTCTGTTTACGCTAGCATCTCCACATGGACGCGATGGATCCTAGCTAAGCGCGCACACGCTCGTAGCTAGCATAGCGAAGCAGCCAGCATCTCGAAGGCAGCGCGCCGTATCGTATCTACGTTTATGCGTTCATACGTTAGTATATACGAGGACCGTCTGGCGTCTGGAGAGCGGTACAATTTCACGGCGATGTCCTAAACAGTGGGATTCGATTTGAGAAACGTCACGTCGTTCTGAGATGCGTTCGAGCAGCCGAGACGACACAGGACACGATCGACTTCGTCCCTGGAGCCGAACACAGCCACACGACGAAACGAAACTCTCGTGTCGCAGAGATTGACGGAGCTGGTGTCGTACGTCACCTTCGGCGATTTATCGCTGCGATATTCCTCATAGTCCGACGAATTTCTCGCTAGAAGAATAAATCGTGTCATGGATTTTGCTCTGGACCGTTTGCGAGCTCTCGACCATCGCAAGACGATCGCGACGATTTTTAAATAAAACTTTGACTTCGAACTCGAACTTTCTCAAGCGTCACCACGCCGACATCGATGGATCTAGTTTCGCAAAGTTCCTGCGATAAATCCGTTGTCTTGCGTCGAACGTCCGTGTATTGCATAAATCTCATTCGATCACGCTCGACCATAGTTCTGTAACGTTTTCGTGGTGTTACTTCGCGGACTGTACGTCCTACGTGCGTCGTACGACATTCGTAAGCGCGAAACCGAAAGAAAATCGGTCCGTACGTTCGGCGATGAACGAAATCTCAAGAATTTCGCGTTCCTCCCCTAGTCCTGATCAATAATCCACTTTCTACGATTCTCGTCTCCGTTCATAAATATTAAGACGAGAATGTAGCCTCGAACGAGGCGAACGAACGGATCCGAGGCGAGTTTCTGACAGAGAGAAAGAGAGAGAGAGAGAGAGAAAATGCGAGGGGTGAAGGAGAGGCAGACCGAGAAAGAAGATGGTCGGAACAAGGAGAATACCAAGGGCGAAGCGACAAGAAAGGAGCGGAAAATAGGATCTTGCTCGAAAGTCTTGCGCCGTTCGAACTAAAGCTGCAGAAACTTTATGTCGTCGCGAATCCGACCGAAAAACTCTTCGGAGAAAGTATCGCAAACGGTGGAAGAACTCTCAACGCTTCCTGGGCGACGTGTAGTACATCTACACGTTCTACAGCCAGCAGACGCGCGCGCACGCACACAAAGAATCAGATTCAGACGCCTAAAGCTCAAACGCCTTAGAAACGACGTATATTTTCAGTATATGAGCCCTTTTGTTTTGAAAGTGGCCTAACTGCATTTATCTTCAAATCGAGATATTTAAGGGTTTGCGTTTTAATGAATTTAAAAATATACCGATGAGTCATATTGCTTGAGTGTATCTAAGGGTGTAAATTTATAGTTCCTATTAAAATAGTAGCAATTTTTACTGATAAATAACATGAAGTTGTACATGTAACCATGGTAACTGGAAAATATTGAAAAACGGAGTTAGGCCACTTTCAAAATAAACGGCTCATGTGTCTTAATTTTTGCCGGTTCAACGGAAGGAGATACGCGTATCTCGGCCAGCTTCGTTGGCACGTCGAACACTCGCACTCATCCGCATATGAGTATCAAACACTGTCAATCGGTCACGATTTATCAAGATGGACGGCATGAATTTTTCATGAATCATCGAGAAAACACCGGAAGAAACAGAAACGACGTAAGCGGTTGGAGAACGTAGAAAACGATTGGAGGTGTCTTCGTTGTTATCTGTTGTCATGGTCGTCGACAACTGTGAAAATTCGACATTTTCGAGCGTCTGGTGGATCGAGCTCGTTATTTTTGAATTTATGATTGTTTTGTTATTCATAATTAATATAATTTGTATATCTTTTTGTATTTAATTAATTCAGCGATTTTAAAGACGCGTGTCGAAGCAGGACGCGATCTTTTCTCGCGGAGGCGCTCCTTTCGCCTTTATTTTCGTTCCTCGAACGAACGCGCGCGTCGACGGATGAATCCACGCTGGTAGGAAGGTAACGGGATTAGGGAAAAATCTGGACGGTCAGGAGAACGCATTCGCGAGATATTATCCTTTCGAGAAATGTACATTCGTATATGTAGAGAGAAATCGCGTCGTATCGATGCTCTCGATTTTTATTCCTGATTTAATTTCCAATAACGCGAAGGTTGATCCAAGCGGAGATCTGGACCGGCTTCGCTTGTTCGTGGAATTCGTTTGCAATGGCGTATGTGCGCGAATAAGAAGAAAAAGGGGAAGGTACATCGTTAAGGGGTCTCTTTATTATTCCAGAAGTGAGCGCGTTGCGCTTACGATCGTCCGCTTCGTAATTTCTTTTTTCTTCCTTTTTTTCTTTTTTTCTTTCGAAGGCTAATTTTGTCTCTTCCGCTTGGTCACGGAAAAATGCTTAAAGCGATAACGCGTTCGGAAAAATGGAGGATGATATTCGCATAACGGTACTCGCGAAGCGATAAAAACGTATCTCTCGCCACTTGGCGATTCGAAAGTTGCAGAATACGGGAGAACGTCTCTCGCGTTCGATGCGTTCGCCTCTGGTGCTTATTTTACGTGCAACTTCCGAGCGTTCGATCTCCGCATTTTCGCCTATCCATAATGGAATTCGATGGAAACTGTTACTGACACTGTAATTCTTTAAATCGTGTAAGCACCAGGGAAGAAGTCGATTTCGAGGGAAGCTTCTTCTTCTCATAATAAAATCTAGACGTTTCTCGATCGATCTATCCCTCGACAATACGTTAAGCTCGCGGACGAAAACGCTTTCGTCCACGTTGATTTTTTCCCAGCCACTGGCGACTCATTTGTTCGATATTCCGTTTCGAGTACCCGCCACCAGGCTGTAGGGCTCGCGACCCAGCCCCAAGGCGAGGACACTTACGTCCGTGCGATCATCCAAGCGCACGGTTTACAAGGAATATCGCGTCTCCTACTTTACTATTTCACGCGTATTCTGTTTCGACGTTCAATAATTCTCGAATTTTATTCGAGCGCGTCGAAGGGGGTTCAAAATTCGGACGAACGAAGATCGACGCCTGGACTTAATTAATCGATAAGCAAAATTCTCGAAATTCCGATGTAACGATTATATTAGATTGGCAATTAAGTTCTCGCCGTTTTTTTACATTTTGTTTTGAAAATTTTTTGTTTGAATTGAAAAATAAAATTTTTATTTACAAATAAACTTTTAAAAAATGTTTAGAAAACGGCTGAAACTTAGTTGCCAACTTAATATAACGGATGGACGATCCAGTCGGAGTCGGTTTATTGTTTCATCACCTATCGTTTGCGAGTTATTTAATTTCATTTCGAGTTTTGGCGAACGTGGCGAATTAATGCATGACAAGTAGATCAGACGATCGTTGTGTCGCGCGTAGCTCGTCGCGGTGAAACTCTTGGCAAGAACGATAAACCTCTTTCACCCTCTCTGACCGTACCGAGCTCACGGGGATTGTTCGACTCCGTCGAGTCGTAAAACGTGCCACGTCGTTATAACGAGATTTTTTTTCCTCTTCCCCACCTCCTCTCTCCGTCTCACTTTTCCTCTCAGGCAGTCGCGTTCCGCGCGTTTTTCCTCGCTCTCCGCGTTACCATCGACTTTTTTCCTACCCCCGGCGTAAGCTCCAACTCAACGAAAGACCGCGGCGGGGCCTTTGAATTTTCATGACTCTCGCGATCATGCGCAATTTGAATTTTCGCAGGTACCGATTCGTAAAACGCCATTTTTCCTCGTAGTCGGTGGAGAAGCGCGCGACTCTCGCGGTCTTCGAACCAATTAAAATTCTCTCGTTAATAATAATGATAAAATCGTTCGATAATAATTGTATCTCCGTAAGAATTTGGAAGCTTTTCGACGCTGCTGTACAGTCCGAATACTTAAGATAGAATTAAACGATCGCGTTAAATTCGACTAACGCTCTCGTCATTTTCAACGATTCTTTTTTTTCACCGAATCATTTTAATTTTAATCGATAGAAACCGGCTGCCTGGAGACGCTGTCGATCGTTGCATTACTACTTCTGTCGAGTCTCGTAAATTAAGTATCAGGAATGTTGTTTTTTTTTTTTTTTGTAAGAAAATGGCGTTTCGAATAATCATGAACGGTCGAATGCGATACATTAAATAAGTCCTCTGTTGGGAAAGAACGAAATTGCTTTCCGAATCACGCGATGAAGCCCAAGCGTAAAAGTTACGACCGAAGATCTTAAAAAACGGCGTTTACTCCAGATAAAGAAACACGAAGTTTCGAACAACGATAATTCATCGTCGTTCTTCGATAACCTAAAGCGTGACTTTGAACCTGAAATTAATCGTGGCTGAATTCGTACGCGATAAGAAGCGACGTCTACTCGAACGATCGATTCGCAAAGGAGGTAATCGTCGTCCTTCGAGTTACGTTTCCCAAGAATCATCGAAACGACGCACATTTTTCTAGGCATAATTTCAACCGTGGATTCGGCGCGTGTAAAGTAGCGCGACTCGCTTGGCGCAAAACGAATTTATTTACTGGAAACGCGTATTACCAACGCGGTCCACGAGCCGAAGGCGAATCCCTATCCAGCTGGAAGCGAAAGTGCAACGGGCGACGCGCATCGACGAGCGAGAATATAAATATTAATAAATCGTTCGAATGCCGGCATCGTGGCCGACTTGCTCTTTTTTTCTTTTTTTTTGTTATCGTTGTTACTGCATCGGTAACGACGCGTAGTTAACGCGAGTCGGTCGTATCGCAAAGAGACGCGCTTGAGCTCGATAAAAATGAATCAATTCGCGTTACATCGAGGATCAAGTAATTAATAGCAATGGCGGGCGATCAACGATCGATATAGAAATCATTGACGCGTCAAATCTGCCTCGCATCGCCCCTCCCTCGAACCGCCGAGCGGACCGACGAATCATCTTACGCGCGAAAATCCAAAAAACTTTCTCTCGATAAAGAAACGGTCCTATTTTCTGCGGAAACAACGTAGAGTTTATTAATATAATTTAATATAAATTATTGGTAATATATTGGGTTGTCCGGAAAATTCGTGGCGATTTTCGGTAGACATTTTCGCAGAAAAACCTGAGACGTTCTGGAAGGATGGAATCTTCAAGTTGCACGAAAGATGGGAAAAGGTAGTGGAACAGAATGGCACCTATATAATTTAACAAAAGTCTACCAAATTTGAACGAGCTGCGTTTCGATTTCTTCAAAATCGACACGAACTTTCCGGACGACCCAATATTATCAATAATCGAATGAGATCATCGAGCAGAGGACAATCGAATAATAAATGAAAGATACATATGTAAATATACGAAGGAAACGCGATCGTAAGAATTCCTCGTGACACGCGCACGTAAGAAGCTATCGGTCTCTCTCACTCCATATCTTTCTCTCTGTTCGCTTCCAATTTTTTCTCCGCCCTGCGCGAGCGTTCCTCGTGAATTTACGCAGTCGCCACCGCCAATTACGCGAGAAATTGCGACGATGGCGACGTAACGCGGTCCGACGCGTGAATTAATGAGCGCGCATTCGTCCAGCGAGGCAGCCGTACGGACTCGTACGGGCTTTTTTTCTGCCCCTTCGGCGAACTAATCGCGTTGAGGAACGCATGAAAAAGTAGCGATGTCCCTTTACGGCCATTAAGCAAATTCTTCGACTATCGGCGTCGTCCGCGCGCGCGGCTTCGCATCCCGCTAAATTGGATCGTTCTCGTTAAAAGATACAAACTTCGCCGGGAATCTCGGCTCGGCCGTGACGCAAATCTCACGCATATATCTACGCGCGCGTACCTGCTCGTCTCGTTGGTGGTAACGTCTCTACCTCTACGCGGTACGACTCGTTCGATGGCGTAAAATAACGAGACACTGCCATCGACGTAATTATACGGTCTTCCACTGGCGATGCTCCGTTTTCTCTCTTCGAACGGTCGACGCGACTCGATTCGATTCGATTTAAATAAGGTTATTAAACGAACCGCGCTTTCGAGGTACGCTCGATATCGGATTATTAATAGGCGCGTTGTATTTTTTTTTTTCTTTTTTTTAATCGCCACGTTTCGTAGGATTCGTTCTTATCCTTTTTACTTGTTAATAATCGCAACGATAATCCGCTTAAGCAACGATTTATGGAAAAATAGACATTTAGTGGAAGTGCGTGTAGCGTCCGAGAAATTTGTCGAAAGATCGTTTTGAAAGAAAGCGTCTTCTTTCCTCGGGCGGCGTTTCGAGATTAAGGCGGTTGGAAAGGACCGAGCGGAGAGGAACAGTTAAAACGTTCTGTAGGAAAGTCGTGGCACAGGACAGTGCTAAACGAGGTTTTATACTTCGTCTACGAAATGTCCAGCTCGATAGCCAACTTTTAAGGATAATATCCTATTTTTCAGTAAGCGTTTCTTGAAAACTTTTAATGTTTAATTTCTAAAATTCCATGTTAAAGAACCGTGAGTATGCTCGAGTAAGATCGGCGTGGCTTTTGCATGAGGCTGAAGATTTTGACTAAATGCGATTCCTAGACTTCGCGCACGTAGTCTTCAATGGCGAATCCGCTTTCCTTCCATTGGGAGGAGCGCGAGGACGCGCGAAGCCTCTCGATAAGGGCAAAGATTAATTTCGAAGAAACGGCAAGTCATTCTAGAATTTGGCCCAGCCGTCGTCGCGTTAGGCTGCATCCACCGCGGCGATTAATGCCCGCGGGTTATCCGGTTAGTCGGAAATAGGCTTTCCTCGTGGCTTATATACCGGGTCGCTCTAATTATTTTGCTCGCTCGCTCGCGACTAACGTGATAACGGTGCTCAACACTCGGTCGGGGGTTGACGTCTGCCACGTCCTGATACCAATGTATTAATTTATAATCGTGCTGTAATTTGCGGTTGTTGCCTGGTAGGCGCGTGAAACCGCCTGCGTCTCTACGTGCGTCGTACTTCCGATCTTCGTCTCTTTCCGTATAAGCGCGAGAGAGACGTATCGTACGATTTAAATTGTTCAGACTACGACCACAAGGAGTCGTTAAACGTCTACGAAAGACGTTCTACGTCGACGTATGAAAATCTTGCAACGTTATTTTTGCGATATAAATTGCTTGCCATAAAGAGTCGTTAAACGTCTATAAAAGATTTTAAAATCGTGCAACATTATTTTTGTGATATTAATTGCTTCTCTCTACGTGAAAAATTGTTCGCGTATGCACTTGCTTAGTCGCGTAGAGAAGTTATCAGGAAAAAGCGATTACGCGCGACTAAAAGGGCGCGATTGGAGGCTGATGTCGCGCGATGGAAAAAAATTTGGCAGTGTCCATGAAAGTGATCGGATGTTTCGCGTTGCATAACGCGATTATTATTATCTCGTTGAAGCGAGTTTCGCCGAAACGACGTTAAAATCGCGGGTCTATTCGCGCCGTTATCCGAAAATCCGTGTAATTGATCACGTTCGCGGTCCACAAAGGGGATTTTATTAGCTTTAACTTTGTTACTCGCAGACGCGCTCGATGCGCGAATTAAAGGACGCGATATCCTTGGCGAGAGCGACGGCGTTCCCATCGGGTTTCGCATTGAATTCCGTAAGAATTAGAAGCACGGCTGCGGCGCCACCGATGCATATTTCACGAAGGAAGTCCCTCAATTCGATAAAGTACGCACTCACAGCGATCAAAGCCACGTCGAGGCTTTTTCGAAATTACAAAATTGCGATTCCACCACCGCATCGAGAATCGAAATATCGACGCGCCACGTGTGCGACGCTCGGCTTATCGACTTTTAAAAATATTGCCACGTTTTTCGACGTACCTCTCGTACGCTCTCGAACACGTTCCTTCCTACCGATTGCAAGCAGCATCGCGTAACAGTGTCGCTAACTTCGACGAAAAATATCCTAAATGTTGTCCCTTTCCTTTCTTCGCGATGCGCTTCTTTATCGCGCCGATATCCGCGTTCGACGCGTAGACGAGAATTAATGGCGCAACCGCTGGTAATTTCCTTCGACAATGGAATCTCGTCGGTTGTACCATCCAATCTCTCGTCCCACGCGCTATTTTCCACGCCAATACGACCAATGACCATAACAGTCGGCCCAGGGTTAAAGGAAAGTCACGGCTACGAGAGACACGATCGTAGAAACAATATCGTCCGGAAATTCGACAAAGCGATTTACCATTCCTCGTTGCCTCGTTTCGCCGATTAGTTCGCGACGACGCTTTCGGATGGCCGATGGCATTACCTTATTAGACAGTGCCGATACGCGCGTTTCTGATTTACTGCCTCGTTTATTTATTGCCTGATTACTGACTTTGAGTCGAACTTCGGTCTTTGAGGGCGTTTGCACGTTGAAATAATTACTTCTCCGATGACGATGACGATGACGGCAGTGGCCAACAGATTAAGCTAGATCCTACGGAGTTATCGGGCATTCGTGAAAAAATTCGCGGAAGAGACAGGCCGCTTATCGACGTGGAAACTTCGTGCCGTTAGCAGCTGGAGTCGCGCTTTTTTTTTTTCTTCTTTTATTCGATAAGCGCGACTATGTACCTCAACGCAACGACGTTCGTCTCGATGCACAAATATGCTCTCTTAAAAGCGAAATGACAGGAAGAGATTAATTGCTAATCAAATGCATTTTCGTTAGTAACAATTGATAAGAATTGAATTTTCTTCTTATCGATCGATTGGTTTAGAATTTCTCGAGTAATTTCCTTACATTTCGATTTAACGATTTATCTCATGAAGATTTAGCTTTGCAAAAATATTCTTTATCTTCGAGAAAAGATTTAATCACGGGTTTTTTGTATGTCTTCAATTAATAAAGAGACCTAAAAGACAGAATTGCGTGGAACCGACGAATCATCGGTTCTTTAATTTATGATCAAGTTCAACTAGCCAACGAATCGTCGTCTCTACAAGCCACCGAGTTAAAAGTCCGCAAAAGGTGATCATCAGCGGCAATTCGTGCTTCCGATGAGAAATTATCGGTCTCCGAGGGCTATTACGACGATGAACGAGTCAAGCTAGGGACTCTACGAGGTCCGTGAGGCTTCGTGAAAAAATTCTTAGAATTATCAGGACGCGTATCGACGCTCATCGACGCGTAAACATCGCTACGAAGTCGTGCTTCTTCTCTATCTCTGCTTAAACGTCTCCCGTGTATCTCGACGTGGCGGCATTCGTCGCGATACGTTCGCGTATCTGCAGCAAGAATTCCTGGAAAGGCGTAACGAGAGGCACCTGTCGCAATTACCATAGTCGAAGAACGCCGGAACGATTCGCATCGCTCGCGGTCGTTTGAATGGCTACATTGTAGAACGCGCGAGATAATTATCCTATTTACCGCGTGGCCGATGGTAGCGCGGCGTATATCATTGGCCGTTGGCATGCGATCGCGTTTAGGCGGCTCTTCGACGTACCACGTAAGGCGATTTCCCCGATTCATGCGGACACCGGTGCTTTGCCGTAAATTAACCGGCACTTGTGAGCCAGTGTTGGTCGACGGGCGTCCTTTAACTAAGCCTAACGATATCGTTTTTCGGATAGGAGCATCGTACGAGAAGATACAGCTCAAAAACGAGATCGTCATTTTATTGAAAATCTTGTAAAACACGTTTAAAACCATTTTCGGCTCTGTAACGACCGGAAAACAGCATATTTCGCGTCTCTGCATCCATTGAAAGAGCCAGAGCTCCAAAAACCGGACCCTCAGATTTTCTCCAAAGTCCTAAAAAATCCCATTTTTGTAATTTTAATATTTTATCATAAAATTCATTTCCGCGGAGATTCGGTTCAAGTATTGCTCGAGTATACTTCAAAGAGGAAAAAAAGAAAGAAGGATTAATCGTCTTTCCAACGAAAAGGAGTCGAAGTTCAGAGACACGCGAATCCAGAAACAGCGTTTGGGTCTGCGCTCGCCTTATCGTCGATCTTAATTCGATAAATAACGCGTAACCTCTCGGCTCTCTCGAGAGCTCCTCGCATGAGCGGCGATTAAGCGTAATTAGTCGCTCGATTAGAGCCGATCGCGTATCATCCAGGAGAAAAAAAATCGAACTAAGCCATCAATTTGAAATTCGGTGGATGTATTAACAGGCATCCGGCGCTATCGAACTCGCTAGGAATTTAATTTTTCATCGAACGACATCGTCTCGCCTTCTCTCGTCGTTCCCAAGGCGACGGGATAACTTCCTCGCGATCTCATCTTCATCGACGAAGCGTAGCGCGTGCTTTCGCGTAACGTAGCGCCCGATCGAAAGGAGGGACCATCGAAGGCGCGTACCTCGAAAGTTCTTGCGACTCGCGTCGAATCTCATCTTCATCGAACATCTTTGTCTACGACGATGTTACGATAAAAGCGACGTCTACGTTTTCTCGTCGCGAAATAGACGCACTCTGCTTTTCCTCCTCTTCTTCCTCGTGCTTAGGTGACTTTACTAACGAAGGTGACGAGGGAGAAGTTGGCGGTGGTGGGCAGTGGCGGGGGCAAGGGTACGTAGAGCACTTAGGCCAGGAAATAATTTGCTGGCAGGGTTTCCGGGTTCTCGAGCGGGAAGGAAACGGATTAGTGCCAGGGCGTTGGTACTCGCTAATTACGAAAGTATATCCGTTATTTCAATCGAATTACGAGGTAGCGTCCTCCAATTACTGGTACGGCGGAATAACAATTAAAGTTGTTCGGTAAATCAACTCGCCGTGACCATGACTGCCATAATCATATCCATTATCGGTACCGACGGTAAATTCCATTCCGATTTGAACTCGTAGAACGT
>JAITYT010000622.1:2883206-2910662 GCA_025433975.1 Liostenogaster flavolineata | reverse complement strand
ATATCCAACGATACGAAGCGTATCAAAAAAAAAAAAAGTGAAAAGCACTCGGGAGGATTATTATTTTTCAAAGAGATATCGAAAGAACGTTCATTATGTTGCCGCGTGCCTTTTAATGACATTTAACGAGAAGCGAACGCATTAACGGAATGCGGGTGTTCTCGTTAAAGTACTTCGTGAAACGAATATCTTTAGCACGAGATCGGTTTTCACAGAGTTAGCCCGTGCGACATGGCGAGAAAACAGAGAAGAGGACGTGGAAGTGGCGAAGGAACGATGGGAGGAGACGAAGGTAACGGGGGAGAATCGGCTTATGGTAGAATCGATACCAAAACCCGCGCAACTCCGCGTCGTCGAGTGTCACTCTACTCGAGTCCTCGTTACCGAGAGTCAAACGTCCAGTTTTGATACACGCATCATGCGAAACACGTTGATGTGACACGCAAGAAATTCGGATGTCGAATAGCCGTCAAACGGCCCAATATTGTCGAATAAACGGCTCTTGCGAAACTCACGAGTAATACTTCCATTATGAATATAAAAAAATACATACCCGAGTGTTTGGAGTGATACATGACATACTGATCCCATAAATAGTATTGAAAAATCAGCTAAAATCTGAAAGTACGAATTTATTAACTTTACGAACGGGTTTTAATAGATTCACGTAGTCCGATTATCCATAGAAATACGTTAAAATGTATTCTTTCATTCATCCATACTAGTTTAAAATTTCTTTCAGATCTTTTTAAGCGTACAAACAACCTGCAAAGTAGAAGTTTAACCTTTCTACGTCGAGCAGAAGCGTAAGAGGGGAAAAAACGGACCCTCGGATTTTAGCCAACATTGTCAAAAATCCCAAGCCTATACATAGGCAAAGTCGAATTTTGAATTTTGGACTCCGAATTCTTATTGATCTCGACGCGTAGAATTCATTTCCGTAATCCGTTCCTCGATAGAAGGAACATGCGAGAAGATACAGCCAAGAAACGTGATCGTCATTTTACTGAAATGCTTGCGAAACACCTTTGGAATTTTTATAAGAGCTCCTACCACAGAGAAACGACTCAGTTGACACTCCCACGTCGATTAGAAGAGCCAGAGCTCAAAAGACGGAAGGTTTTCGATTACGTTTTTTGATTGTATCTTCTCGTACGATGCTTCAATCGTCAAACGAATTAAGGAAATAAATTTTGCCCGTCGGGATCCATAAGAAACCATCGTTTCAAATTAAAAATTCGACTTTTCGATTTCTCGCGATTTTCCAAAATTTTGCCTATGTATAGGCTTAGAATGTTTTCCGATTTTAACAAAAATCCGAGGGTTCATTTTTTGCCTTCTGACGCTTCTATTCGACGTAGAAGCTCTCGTGCTGTGTTGCAGTGTATTACAGCACTTTGAAACGCATTTCGTAATGTTCTGACTCGAGCGAAACTTATCCTATCGATCATATACGAAGATTAAAAAAACCGACAATCCGTAATTCGTCCTCGTGTGCAGCTTCCGATCGAAGCCCGGTTGTTCATCGATCATCAAAGCGATTTGCGGAAGTTCCGCGTATTTCGCAATCACTCGACGCAAGACAAGCCGCGTAAATTCACCCTATCGAAAGCGCGAGTTACCACGCCGATGGTTCAATGCTCTATCCAGGAAAAAATCGATCCATCGCGCGAGATAAAAGGAGACGGAAGATAGGAGTCGATGTAACCGCGCTTGCGAGTGTGCGTGCTCGTCCATCGATAACGAACACACGAAAGGAGGCCGTACGGGCGATCTCTCGTGGCATTTTTGGAGGGTAGAGCGTCGTGGGCCCCAGGGTGCAGTTACGGGGATCGAACGCACTACCGGCGGAAACTCTGGCGTTTTCACGGAACCAGTAGCGTTGTACGAACGAACGAATAAAGCCGCGACGCCGGATGCGCCGTCCATCTCGCGCTTCACGCGAGATAAAGGGTCGCCGCAGAGGCGCGATTAACTTGGAAAAATCCTTCCTCCGTCTCGTACGATTTTACTCGAGTCCAACCGACCAAGTTTCGATGACGCCGATGCCGCCTTCCTTCGAAGACGACGCCGCTCGACGCTCGATGCCGAATCCATTTTGTCGCGGAAAATTCCGTATCTCGAGAACCCCCGAAGGCTCGAGGCGAAAGGAAGTTTTTCGAGTAACTAGGCGGCCTCGCGGAGCGCCGATAAATTCGAGAGAACGAAGGGAAGGCTTGATATTCATCGCGCAAACCGAAGTCCGTAATTCGCCGCGAGTCCGATTAAGGTCGTTTAGCCGTAAGGTAGGGTGTGAAAGTAGAGAAGGGCGGTGCGGTGCTCGAATACGCGTCTCCTCGCGAAATCTCGAATAAACCGAGTTCGTAAAAGGTCGATAGAGTTATCGACTTTCATTGGTAATTCGATTGGGCTGTTCGGGATATAAACTCTTGGAGGAAGACAATCCGTTCGGTTACGGTGACGTTCTTCGAGATACGAGGACGATTCTTCGGGTGTTCGCAATTGGAAAGACAAGCGGACCAATTTTTCCGAGAGTTGGATCCGTAAAGGGAAGGAAAGTTGCCTCGAGGAATGCGATATGAATGGAAAGGTTACCTATGGAGCCTGTATCGAGGAGATACTCGACGGAATCGAAAAGACATCATTGTTGGCGGATGAATAGCTGGATGCTTGGATAGATAGACGTATGGCTCTAAAGATAAATACACAGACGGACTGAACGGAAGTCGAAGCAAAGATGAAAAAAAAGAACTATAATAACTTCGAGCTAAACTTAGAAGCTTTCGCGGTCGAATCGTACGACTAATCTCCTTGTACGACTAATTTCCTCGTCCGTAACAATTTCTCGTACGTCGTGCACTTGCTCTCCTCGCGATGCACCAGGCGAAATATCTCGCCGTGTTCGTGACGAACTACTTTTCACTGGGCGTTGAAGCTCACTCGCGAAATAATTGGCGGCGAATAAATAGCGGGATAATTGAAATAAGCGTATCGTAATTTTGGTTTCATCCGCCAATTATGTCCTGTTCCTCCGTAATTAAATAAATAGCAATTAGAACGAATATCAGATCGGCGGATTCCGATCGGTTGTTACGCGATCGATTCTACGACGTTCGGCTTCTCAACAGTGTTTTAGGAAATTTTATTTCGCACGAACGCAGTTGCCAGCTGCGTTCTCGATGTTCCTACGTGCCCCGTAATCCGTATGAAACGTCGTTTCTGCGAAAAGATTTGTTACGTTCAATGCGTAAGAACGGGCAATGTCAATATGTCGATTGCACGGCCTTGACGTCACGTATGCAAGCAAAGGCGTACGCGTTTAAATAAATTTCGCGGTAAATAACGGCGAAGCGCATAACGGCAATTAGAATCTGTAAGAAAGAACGAAACGATGCATCATACGTATTACGCGATCCGATTGTCGCTCGTTGCGGTAGACACCGTTTATGTATTTATATTGCGACTAAGCAGCGTCGTACCGTGACGTACGTACATATTTTCATTCAGCTCGTCAAATATAGCGATTAAGCTGATGGAATTCGTCACGCTTGATCAAGAATATCGTAGCGTGCATCACGGTTTGTCGCCTTACAACGATATGAAAATATTCTTCCTTCTATTGATCGTAGACGAGCCGAGCGGATACGTAGCAATTGACACTTCGAGGTCAATTTCGACGGATTCGAACTATCGTTTCACGATCGAACGATGAAAGTTTCCCTTCCCTCCCTCGATTTTTCATCGATCTTTCAAATTATCGATATTTTACGAAAATTCGTTTTTCAACCAAGTTCTCCGACGCTCGACTCGTCGTTAGTTGATATCGCGTCTCGGCTTAATTAATTAGGACATCTCGAGCCCGCTGACTTCTATGAAATTTATTAATACGTGTTCGGTAGCCCAGGCGTTCTCTCATTTCCGTGCACGTCCGCGAGATATTACTCCTCGTCGCAGGAAACGCGTTACGGGAAACGCATTCCTTAGGATAGAATTTAAGGTCTCTTAACCGCGGTGGATACCGTTAAGACGCGAGATAATTACGGGCAAGCCGCCGCGACGAAACGAAAACGAGATACGTATATTCCGAGTTCATCGCGTAGCGGACGCGTAGGAGAAACAGTACGCGGACCGGTAAATTTACTCGGTGCCACGGTTGACGATCGACCGTACCGTTACGACGATTCGTCTAATCGCCATGTCTACTTCGCTCCACCTTCTCGTCTCTGCCATCCTTCTACTCCTCCTCCTCCTCCTCCTCCTTCCGCATCTGTAGCAACGATCCGCGAAATTGGAAATAATCGAGTCGGCGAACATCGAATAATTCATGTTAGAGGTTCGTCTATTTACCATTCGCACGGTGAAGCGAAACTTTCCCTTTTGCGCGAGGAGAGATTTATCCTCAATGTCCTGATATCCTTCGCGAGTTCCTTTCCGCACGATCGGTAAGCCGGTCGGTTGGAAAGATCCGAGCGCGAATGCTTTTCCAGGGTGTAGCGATAAGGTTTTTTCTTTAAATAATGCGAATTATTATTATTATTTGATAAAAGAAGCGACACGCAGTTAAAGCGACGAGAAAGAACGATGAGACACGATATGTCTGAGGAGTCGATGGAAATTCGAACGTTCGAGGTAGAAATGAAAATTATGGAGATTTTACCTAACGTGTCAAGCAGAAAGATTTCGTGGCAATAGCGATGGCCTTTCTGAAAAAAAAAAACGATCTTAGACGCGCTTCTCCGCCGATAATTATTCTGAATGACTTGCATGGAAGATTCTTCCGTGTATAATAGGACGCATAAATGTTTGCTCGAATGTAAAAGGCGACATATAGAATTGTCGCATTCATTGGATGACGCCGGTCTCCGGTAAATACCAAGAGGATGCATCGCGAGGACGCGTATCCAGAACCGTTTCAGTCAGCTTTACAATAACCGGAGCAGAATGTACAGACGTGCCTTTCAATTTATTTTCCTTTTCAACGCGATCTTTATGCGAATGCGAACTGAAAAGGTCGTCGCGGTACGTTCTATGATAAAGAAAAAATTGCGTTCGATCGACGAACTAATTGCTACGAATTTTTTGGAACCGGAAAACCGAACACGATATCGAAGAATTCTCTGTAAATAGAAAAAAATTAATACCGCGAACGATACAACGGATAGAAATCGTGGAATTCTGAGATATTGCGAGGAAGTATTGTTTAAGATGTAAAGAGAAAAATGTCTCATTCTCTTCGCGTCTCTTTTGGTACAATTTGTAAGGCCAAATGCTAATCCTTGCTATGGCGAGGCCTGTAAGAATACGCAAGTCGTACAAAAAAGACACATCGAGTGAATGTTGATAAAAAAATACGTTGTACAAGGAAATACACAATTTATTAAAACGTTTATTTATTGATACGATAATCCAATACCATATAATAATTCTTCCTCTCAGACGTTGGGTTCTCGAGGAAATAAATTCGTCATCGCGTTCCAAGCAAAACAACGTGTGTTTGTATTTTGCAAAGATTGTTGTCACAACGATCGGTGACATAAATGCATCCACGTATTATTTCACGGCAAAAATTGGTAAAAAAGAAAATATACAGATACAGATGCTCTAAATCCGATACTCCCTAATGCAATATTTAACCGAAATAAATTTTCTTCGAACAATGACACTTGTTCACCGCGAACGGTTGTATGCGATTTTTCTCGTTAATCCGCTGCTGAATTTTTAGCAGCCTCCACGTATCTTGATACGATACACCAACTATGTATACGCGTAGATTGTAAGCGTACCTTGTTAAAACGCTCGACCAAAAGAAAAGAAAAGGATTTTTTTACGTAGGGTAAAAAGAGAAAGAAGACACGCACGTCCATCCGATCCCCGCATCTTTGCGGAAGTTTCGTGGTGGCGCTCGTTTTGCCTTTGAAAACGATCGCGTCTCTGTTACCGGGCAAAACTAATTTTTGACGAGAAAAAACCTTTATTTAAGTCAACCACCATATGCCGTTGCGTACGTTACGAGAGAAAGAGAGAGAGAGGATGCAAATGTAACTCTTTAGAGTCAACGCGCACGCCACGGTACAAATCGCGTTATATTTTAGCACGACGACCGTATTTCCGACCTATATTTCAACGGCACTAAACTTTCCCAACGGTACGGTTCGCAAAATAACCGTAATAATCGTAACCAAAATACGCCGGTGGCCTCATCGATTACGATTATCTTAAACGACTATACGCGAACGAACGATCGGTCTACGAACGCACGATTAAAACGATAATTCCTTCTCCCTTTTCCTAAGGGCACGAATTCGTACCGCGTGACAAGGAAATTTCGGTGTTAACATCTTTACGGTTGCGTCTCCGTGCCGAAAAAAATGCACGTTGGACACGAATTGTAGAAATTCCACGATGGCGTCACTTGCGAGAATTTTCGTGAAATTTTCCGCTTTTCGAGTCCTTTCCGATTTTAATTCTTCGAACTTCTAACGAGAGAAGAGATCAGCTTTCGAATTGGTAGGAAAAACATACGCGCTTCCGAGAGAAAATAATTCTCTCCTCGGCACCCGATCGAGGTTACCTTCACGAACGAGCTTTTGCAAGTAATCAGCAGCGACTCGCAGTTCGATACTCGAAATTCTTAACAGTTTAGAGATAAATTGGCGCATTAGGCACGTAAGTACTAGGAAAGTCGAAGCTCTGTAAACGAATAATTTAAATCGGTCACGCGAACATTAATTAGAACGCGATAACGTTCGATCGGTAAATCGGTTCGCATCCTTGAAGAACGATTCGTCGAAGTGGCAAGAACGCGGTACGACTCTCTCCTGAGAGGGAGAGAGAGAGAGAGAGAGAGAGAAAGGGTCAATTGATACAGATTTTTGAGCTGATGTCACCGTACAAGAAGAAGCCGTATCGTGGGAGAAACCCGTCTTCGGTCTCCGCAATTGGTAGAAATTGTCATTGGTCGTCGCTCGGTTTACCGTAGAACGAAGACGACGACGACGACATGACGCCAGCCGACGGAAGTCAATTGACGCGCCGTACACTGATTCCGCTACCACCAACTTGCCTTTGGCACTGACGGTGGCATTAAGTTTAGCCACTTCGCGCTGGCACGGGCAGTGTGTCAAGATCACTCGATCCATCGTCTCTCTCGAAGAAGAAGCGAAGGACCAATTGTGCTCGACGCCTTTCTCTCGCTTACTTTCTATCTCTATCTGTCTCTGTCTCGCCCACGCCTTCCCTTCCTTCGTCATCGTCGCTCGGTTTCTCATTCTTTTTCTTCTTCTTCTTCTTCTTCTTCGTTTTTCTTCTTTCTCTTTCTCCTCTCTCTTTTCCTCTGTTCGTCGTATTCACGAAGAAAAGCAAGCCCGAAGGTGTATCCGCGCCTCAAAGTGGACGGAAGAAATCGCGCGAGAAGAGCGACGTCAGGTGAAACCAAAAGATTTTCCTACGGATCTGATCGGAGTGAAGTGTTTCGCGATCGATCGAGGGGCACGTTGCGCGGCGAACGGGTTCATCGTGGACGATAAAAGCGTTCTAGCGATTTTACGTCCCTCGAGGAATCTTTTTTTATCTTCTCTTCTTATTTTTCTTTCGTTTTATTTTCGATTTTTTTACGTTTTTACGTTTAATTTTTACGCGCGTTTTAGAAGTGTCAGTTGTTTTCTTGCGTTACGAATGGAATTATCTCGAGTGGTAAGTGCGATCGAGCGACGTAGTCGAGGGTGTGTCTAGCAGTACGTAGACGATCTTTCGATGTCGGGTGTCGCGCACGTATTTTCGATCGACATGCCGTCAAATTATATTTCGCCGGGTGAAAAACTTTGCAAACGAAGTTGCGTATTTTACGGTAGGTTCGCCATTGAAAATTAGATCTCCGATTGGCCGATTCAAAGGTCGAAGTAGCGCGCAACTTCCGACGCGAATTTGCCGAGTTAATCTCGTATACGACGAGACAATATTCCCTTATTGCGATATCAGACTCGCAGACGATATCCTGCACGATCTGGATACCGAGTCGGATGATATGTAAATTCATCGGATAAAAAGTACTCAAGATTATGCCAAGATGGATCGTTCATCGCGCGATTTATACGGTGAATAACCGAACGGGACTTAATTGTTCCCTTGAGCGAAAATTACAACGAGCTCCAACGATAGACGAGTATCCAATTAATTTTTAATTAATGTTACGATCCTTGAGATTTCGTCGTACGATAATTGAAACGCGTAGTTATAACAAATTTGACGCGCGCTACGATCAACGACGGAAAGTTTTAAAATGAGATCGCGTCGCGCGTCGTCCCTACGCGAAAGCGAATCTCTCTAAAATTTTAAAACACCGGGCAATTAATATTCCACCCAGTCGCGACAGCGTTTTTACGTATCCCGTGGTAACGACGAAAAAGTACCGTACGAGCCGCGCTTTAAATATTTCTTCGAACGACACGTGCGCGAACGAAAACTTGGTTACGATCCGTGCTCTTTCGTTTCAGCGAAATTTATTTCGTCTCAAAGAAATGCTGTAAGACCAATCGTTCTCGCTCCGTTAATTACGTCGGCTTTGATTTACGAAACGAATTTATTTCTGTACGGTTCGCTCCTGGAAACACACGCTTTTCAATCCATATTTAAAGCGCTCTATTTTTTTTATTCCGGCTTATCACGGTACGCTGCATCCTTCCTTTTGAAGCACCTTCGAATATACATGCGCTGAAAAATAGCAATCTATTTCTCGATCTATAAACGACGACTGACACGACCGGACGTAATCTACAATACCATCGACGACATCGATAGATCGCGCGCGCTCGACGTTGTTCTAATTATAAAAAAATAAAAAAGCTCTGGACACGATTCCTCGAACTTCGATCCCGTTATAAATTGGCAGTGATCTAATCGCGACGTCGATTTCCTCGTAAAAATCTTCAGGCACGAAAAAAGATGTCGAAACAATTTTCCACCGCGTATATCGCCATCGCTTTCGAAAGAGTCGAGTACTTATTCTCGAATCATCGTAGATGCGCTTGCCAATTAGCGACCAACCGCGATCGTTGGCAGTCCGATCGAATCGATTCGAAGCGAGGGAGAACATCGATATGTGAAGGTTCATCGATAGAATCTAAATATATATACTTCACAAAACTGCGATAATTTAATAGAAAGCAGATAACAATAACGGTGCAGACGATAGAAATAATAATACTGACCATCAAAAGGAATTAGATAATCTTTTTCATTGAAGATTTATTTCTTTTAAGAAAAAAAATTAATTATATAATATAAATAATAAAATAATAAATAAATTTTAAAAAAACGACAATCGGCACGAACTGTCCGGACAACCCAATGCAACGTTTTTAAGTACGAATCGGTAAGCGAGCTTGAGTTTACGTTACAACTGTTTTTCGTGAGAGAGTTCGACAGCGATGTCGAACTGTATTTCACCTACGCGCATCAAAACAGGCTATTCGTACACGCCTTATCTCTACCATTGCTTTCTTCCAGAAACTTTCGAATAAATAAAACGTTCGTTCGCCATTTCGGTTATTAGAAAGCACCAACCGCGTATCTTTCGTTCGCGATGGTCGCCAGAGATGTAATTTGCCGAGTCGGAAGAGCGACGAGAAGGAAGGTCTTCTTTTCTTTCGCGTCGTTCTTCGGGGCGAGAGAAAGAACGAGGAAATAACGCAAAGCGACCGTTTGATTCCAGGAGAAGGATGCAGGCAGGAGTGACAGTGGCTGCTCTGGCCACGGTCTGGCTGGTGGTGGGTGTGGTGGGTGCAGCTACCCTCCACTCCGACTCCCGCCTTTCCCTCGATCAATACTCCCCTTTGCCCCCTTACCACCATGGAGATTACGGAAGAGACGAAGGCCAAACGAAGTGGAAGGATCAAGATTCTTTGGTGGATCAACCGCCGGACCTGTCGATGGCTCAACGAAGCTCCATGCTCGCGCACGGTACGCGTCGTCCATCGGCTATTTAATTCCGTCCCTCTGCTTGTCCCCGATGGCTCTATGGTTCTATAGTGCTTCGTGTAGAGCGCGCGTCGCAGCCGAGTGCCCCGAACGGTTACGTGACGCGTACCGCTCGATACGATCGCTTTGTCCGTCTCTTCGTTAATTACGAAGGCGCTCGTCGTTTATTTCGGATCTCGTTTTGGATTTTACCGAGCTAAAAGCTCTACTCTTCTCTCTTATCTAAGTCGACGTTATAATCGTTCGACACTCCGTCGGCTAATTTTCTCCCGCTTCCGAAGAGACGAGAAAAAAACGACTAGTCGAATCCTACGAGTCCGATCGAGACTAGCTTCGATTAAGATCGTACTTCGATAAGATTCGAATCCGTAAGAGGAATCCGAATGGAGGATTATATAGATGAGAGAGGGGAGAGGAGTATGCGAGTAGGGATGCGACGGAATTACAGAGGCTCGACGGTCTAATTCGAGCCATCGAGACACGCGATCGTTTAATTGCGAGCACGAAAGAAACTCTCGAAAGGATCGTATCGGACGATAAGAAACGTATTCGCGGCGCGTTTCGCTCGAGAATGGAACGATCAGCCTTGAGAAACGCGTTCCACGTTTTTCCTCCATTTCGTTCGTTTATCCGCGTATTTTCCCATTTATTCGCCTATTTTTCTAGGATCGAAATCATCTCGTCGTATTTCTCGCGACGATTCCGAGAGATCTTTCCTTCGAATTCGTTCCGTACGATTCTTCGCGTTCCGCGGATATTAGAAAATTTATCACCGATCGCCTTTGAAGCGACGGAAAGCTTTTTCGTTCTCGATTTTTACATCTCTTGCTGATTCAGCCTTTGCGAACCTTTCGAAAACCGTTCGTTCAAAGCTCGATGATTCATGCGGAACGCGATGGCACTCGCTTAACACGTGGAGTGCCGCGTCGGTCACCGGTGACCGACAGTCGCACTTCCGAGCAGCGCGCCTGACGAGGATTTCCTTAAAAATTCGCGTGGCACTCGATGGAGCTGCTCGTTCTCCGTTCTTATTATTTCCTCGGTCGGCCCTTAAACCTCCGTCTGCTCTTTCAGAGGCTCCGACGCGCTCGTTCGGCCTAGAATTCGGCGGACGGTCGGATTGGAGCTCCTCGCGGCGCGAGTACCTCCTTTCGTCCAGGAACGACTTCACTCCGACGCAATGGGGAAAGCAATTTCAGAATTCCGCCGGCACGGAATCGACGACGAGCGAGAGAGCCGATTACGCCGGGAGAGGAGGGAATGACTCGCCGTCCGAATCGTTTCCTCGGGAGAGGCCGCTACCCACGGAATTGGACGATCCCTTCGTCGCGGACGACACGTTTCAAGATCAAGGCCCCGGCTCGGTCGAGATATACAAATTGGACCTACTGAAGGAGAAGACGCTACCGAGTCCGACGACGACCACCAGGCTGCCATCGAGGAGCAACAAAAGCAAGGTGCCGAAGAAGAGCGGTCAGAACGTCGACTGGAAGCCGAAGTCTACGGAGTACGGCAAGTTGATCAGCAGCAGTCCTAGAAGCACTACGAGGACCCAAGCGCACGGACACGGTCATCATCATCATCAGCATCATCATCATCATCGTCAACGAATGCAGCATCGGTTGGACTCGAGCGGCTCCAGCAACGATGCCTTCGGTGTCGGCGGCGTCCCGGAGCTGCAGGTAGGCTGCGAGGGACTGGAAGCTTCCTCCCACGTGCACAGGAGATCGGTGGGAGGGTCGAAGAAGGACGGAGACTCCCAGGAGCGCGCGTACGGCAGGGCGGTGACGCCGGTGTCTCTAGAGTTGGACTACGACTTCTCCGAGGAGGGCTACGAGGAGATGGACGAGCTGCTGAAGCTGAGGAAGCTGGAGACGACGACGAAGCGCTCGAAGCAGAACCGTGGCGACATGGACGCGACTCTGCTGCGTTTGGACGACTACGCGGACACGAGGCCGGAGAAGTTGCCGATTCGAGGCGATCTAGGCCAAACGAACGCGTCCGAGTCGACCAGCCTGTTTTCTTTCAGCGATCGTAGAAAATCGCGGGAGGCTGAAAGCGCGAACTTGGACGACAGTCCGGAGAAGATCGCTGACTACGACGACGATCCATCTATCGTGCCAGGCTCGAAGTTGGCCAGGAGCAGCGGGAGGAAGCTGCTTTGGCACGCGGATTCGAGCGTGGACGAGGCGTCGCCGATGAAACGGGCGAAACGCGCGCTTTGGGGATTCGAGCAGAACGAGGGTGCGATTTCGAGCAACGAGCTCGCGGAGGAGAAGAGGAGGCAGGAGACGGGCTACGCTCGTGGACACGCGCATCGGAGTAATCGCACTCGAGAGGAGAACGAGGCAAGATGGCGCCGTATGAAGGAGGAAGCGAGAAGATCGATGTTGAACAAGCGTCGAGAGCAGGAGGAGGAGGAGGAGGAGGAGGAGGAACGTCGTGGAGGCGGAAGGCCGTCGAAGGAGTGGAGAACCCGCGAGGATTTACAGCGCCTCGAGGAGGCGAGAAGACGCTGGCAGGACAGTTGGCAGGAGGATAAACGCAGAAGAGAGCAACTGGAGTACGGAAGACGAGATAATCAGCGTCACCGAACTTCGCAGGAGGAGGAGGAGGCGGCGGCGGCGGCGGAGCGAAGGCAGAGATTGCACATGGAAGAAGTTCGAATGAGGCACGAGGAAGAGGCGCGAAGAAGGTTCTATCAGCAACGGATGGGGACTACGAGCAGGGACGAAGAGGCCGCGAGAAACTACACGATCGAAGACGGAAGGAGTTCCGAGGAGAGACGAAGGGTGTGGGAGGAGAAACGAATGCTGGAGGAGAAGAGACGTAGAGAGGAAGAGAGACGAAGGGAGGAGGAGAGACGAAGGGAGGAAGAGAGACGAAGGGAGGAGGAGAGACGAAGGGAGGTGGAGAGACGAAGGGAGGAAGAGAGACGCAGACAAGACGAGCGTATGAGGCAGGAGGAGGCAAGGAGAGAGGAGGAAAGAAGGAGATTGGGAGGCAATCGAAACGAGGCTCCTTCCAATCTGGCGCGTCCAGATCCGCGGCTGAGGTACGACGCTGGGAGAGCAAGCGTAGAGGAGGATCGAAGATGGAGGGAAGAACGAGAGAGGGAGAACGAGCAGAAGGTCAGGGAGTACATCGAACGAAATCGGCCGATCAAGGTCGTCGATGCGGATCCTAGAAGGAGCGGAGATCCCTACGGAAGGAGATCGGGGGAGGAGGAGGAGGAAAGACGACGACGACCACCCTCGAACTCGGCGGGTCGAAATATGACGAGGGAGGAGGAAGAGGATGACCGTAGGCGGCAGGACGAGCAAAGGCGAAGATTGGAGGAGGAACGAAGATCGCGAGATTACGCGAGGAGGAAGGAAGGTATCGATTGGTGGGGAGCGAGGAACGACAGCAGGGTGTCCGGGCGAGATCCGTACGAGGAAAGAAGGGCGATCGAAGCGGCGAGACAATACGATCGCGCTAGGTATCCGAGTTTCGATGCTGGAAGGAGACATCACGGGCCGTCGGCTCCGACCGGTATAAGTCCGCGCGGCAGCTTGGAGGAGATTAGGAGGCAGCAGGAGGCGCTGCGACTGGAAGAGGAGAGACGTAGATTGAGATACGAGGCGGAGGAACGCAGAAAGGAGGCGGTGAGGAGGGAAGAAGAAACTAGGAGAGAACAGTCGAGGAGATACGAGGAGGAAAGAAGACGACTGCAAGCCGTAAGAGCCGAAGCGGACAGAAGGAGGCAGCAGCAGCAGCAGCAGCAGCAGCTGATCGAGGACGAGAACAGGAGGCTGCAGCAGACCGGAAGAACGGAATTGGTTAGAAGGCCTTTGGACCCAGCGGATCGTCGACGTATCGAGGAGCAACGAAGGTGGCAGGAACTCGCACCTAGCAATATAGTCCTCGATGAGAGAAGGAGAGCGATGGAACGGAACAAGCAGTTGGAGGAGGAGGTGGCTAGGCAGAGGCAAGAAGCAGCCGATCGAGAAGAAGATCGCCGACGACAGGAAGCAAACAGGTAGGAAAGAGATAACGAGATCGACGCGGTTAAAACCATAGGGTACGAATAAGCTGTTCTCGTTTCTTGCTTTCTTTCCTTTCGAGTACGCGCGCGGAAAATTCAATTATCGCGGTGTTCTTCTCCTCGTTCTCGCGAGGAATACAATTTTACGAGTCGCACCGTTCGGACGATGGAAATACGAATGGAGTTTCGAGGATCTTTTGCGCGTTTGGAGAGAAAAGAAAAGATGGAAGGTCGGAAAAGCATCGGACGCGAATCGATGTTCTGCGTCTTCCTCGAATTTACCGAGCTGAAATATGTCGTTTAGACAGAGAGAGGAACACATCAGAGGCATGAAGGAGCAACGCAGGAGACAGGAAGAGGCCAGGCTGAACGCCCTGCCGGTGAGCGCAAGGATAATAGTTCATTCCGGGGGATCCCCGCCGTACGTACCCTCCAGAGCAGGCTTCGAGAACGAGATCGATTTCCCGGTGAGTCCACTCTCGTTTCTACGTCGAGACGCTTTCGTTCGTTGTTTTCGCGTGATTCTATCGTGAACGATCGTCGCTCGTAATTTCCAAAGCGACCAGAAACGCTACGAAAATGGATTAAATCGAAACGCTCCTTATCCAAGTCGGCGTGAGAATTTAATTTCCGTAAATCGAATACGCGTTTTCGAGAAGCGACATTTGATCGAACTAGCCTTCCAAACGATTGGAAAACTCGAGCGACAACGATACATTTATTTATTCGATTTAATTAAAAACGCTAGACCAGTCGCGATGCTCGCGTTTCGATTCTCGATCGACCACGTCGTCGACCAAACGTAAAAGACGAATCGATATTTCGATTATGGTAATCATCGATCGTAACGCACGCGAATCCGCTTGCAGCGCATCAATCCCTATAACCACGGATTGCAAGCTGCGAGATTTCCCGCACCGGCCACCAAGAGACCACCAGCCAGGAGTCCAGGTCCTTGCGTCTGGGCGATCGTCCACTGCTGCCCGTCCAACACGAATCGCCTGGTGTCGTGCTTCGAGTCTCTGGGCTGTCCGGGTGTCCACTGGGACGGCAATCCGTGCAGAGCGTCCATCGCCCGAGCGGCCAAGGAGGAGGTGATGAAGTTTTACGCCGCGGGGGAGGGAGAAGCCAACTATTAGACGAACGGGCGAAGTGTCGAGCGACCAACCAGCCACCGCGACTTTCCCTTATCGCGATAGGTGCTACCGCGATTGGAACGACGAGTGGCAGCTGTTACGACCGCCTGGGAGCCAACGCGAGAGAATCATCCCGTCCAGCTGGTTGCGCTGCAGCCGTCGTCGAAGATAAAATCCGAACGAATTTCAACGAACTGCGGTTAGAACGTTAAAATCGATGTCAAAGTCGGGACTCCGCGATGGTAAAGAAGTTATCGAAGTTATAGACGAGTTTACTTTTAAATATTTTTTATTTTTTATTTTTTTTTAGTCGAATCGATTCTTTCGTCGAATACGTACCAACAGTCGTATCCGGCGAAGAATTACTTGCATCCTAATCGCATGGCAAAGCGTGACGATATCGACGGTTCGCGTGAAACGATCGACACTGACAGATTTACTCCCCCTATCGAGTCGTAATATCGAAAGAGACAGCTTCGAGTGCGTTACGAAAGAAGAATCGGACGGGCGTGGTTGTGCGAGCAGTTTTTTTCGATTCCGTCGGGAGAGCGGCTCGTATTAGCGCGTAGCTTCGTTCCAACATCGATATCGTCTCGTCGTCGTTAGCAGTCGACGGTGAACGACGACGAGACTCGTTTGGCGCACGATCAACGGCTAGGATTTAACGTCGGTATTCGATGATCTTCGACGAAGGCGCGACCTGGTAGAGTCGAAAGTCGTGTCGTGTCGGGGTATTCGGAGGCACCCTCATTCGGAAACGGTGAGAAAGAAGGAAAGGGAGAAGGAAGGACTCGTCGTCGGATCGCACGCGAATAAACGATAGGGTCGCGGTCGACGCGCGTCTAATCGCGATCGATCGCGCGATTCTGGCCGATGGCCAACCTCGCATTGGCTCCGTTCGCCTGTAAAAAGTACGTATCTACGTGCAGCCTCGTGCGATACGATAAAAATGATCGACGGCACGCGGTGCTTCCCTCTGCGCGTTTTCAACGCGACTTTTCCACGTTCGTAGGACTAACTGTAAGTTTTTATATGTAGTACAATACAAGGCTATATTTTTGCAGCTTTCTCACATGTGATATAAATGTATAGATAGGCTCTCAACTCGATGTAATATAAAGTGGATATTTATGTTTGTAACGCACGCAAAGCAACGATGATAACGACGATGACGAAGGTCTTTACGATAATAAATATATTCGAACTTGATTAATACCGATCCCGTAGCAACGCTGTTCTTCATCGTTATCCCGTCTTCTTTGATCGTAGCTATCGTAAAAAAGCGACCGAACGATGCATTTCGCAGGTAAGTGTCGATACGAAGCTTATCGGAATTTTTCGCCACTCGATTCGCTTTAACGATTCGATCGCGTCGTCGATAGGCACGAATTTTACTTCGCTCGATCTTCGATCACAGATACGATCGATCTATGAGAACCGAAATGGCGGATCGCGCTCGAAAAACGCGTAGGATGCTAAATCTCAACTCGTAGTCGCGATACGATTCGATTTCTCGCAGAACCGTGAAATCCGGGAAAATAGAATGGACCAGACACGACGGGCCATTCGAAAAGTTTCCGCGTAGTGGAGATACGCGATAGAATCGCACGCTTTCGGCTAAGTGTATTAACTCGACGTACGTACGGCCACCACCACCACCACCAACCACCACAACCATCGCCGACGTTCGATATTCTGACGAAAGTTTCGTCGGGCGTTTTATGTATCCCTCTTGGCCACCGACTTCCTTCCCTCTCTACAGAGGGACACTCCTTCCATTTCGTTTCTCTTTCGACTTGTCGCGACGAGCGACGCCGATAACGAGGCCATTCAACGCTTAAGAGCTTGCAAACGTTTCCCGTCCAATCAGTTGCGCATTGTGCATTCGAAAATGCATCCTTCTGAGCCGCGACAACCCAAAGTAAATAGTCGTCGTCCGTCGATAAACGTAACGTGCTTCGACCATTGCGTTCCTCGTTTGCGACCATCTTGTGCAAACGTCTGTGCAGAACTTCGTACGTGCCCTTTGCTTGCCTCTCTTTCTCTCCCTTTGGCTTGGTCCTCTTCCAGCTTCTCTCTCTCTCTCTCTCTCTCTGTCTGTCTGCTTCGTTTACACGTACGAGCGCTCGCAACACTGACTAGTCGAAAAATCCCCATGGATTGAGAATTCCTCGAACTAATAAATTCCTGTCATAGAAGCCTGCAGCGCAACCAACTGAAAATTGCCTCTGCCTACAGAGCGTTCGCGCGATCTAAACTTCCTACGAGCTGTGCGAAACGCCTCGATTAAATTTCACGACGCCTAGACTCTCTTTCGATACCAGTCGCGTCCTCGATCACCCATCGATTTTACGTTCGATCCAGGACGACGTTCGGAGACCGACCAATTTGCTCGCGTTACGCAACTTTTACGCTCCGTGCGAAACTGGAGCTTTTTCCGTCCTCGTTCGGTCGCTCGCAAGGACGAGGGTCGTGTGTGCTCGCCTTCGACCGCTTCGAACGTTCTAACGATGCTTGCGGTAATTCCATTAATGTCTCGTGGTGACGCAAAATAGAATACCGAAAGGGCAATTCACGCGTTCTTCGCGTGATTTTCGATACGCCTTGAAGCCTCGTCCGAACGAAGTTGAAGTGATTTATATGCAACCCACGTGAGCGATATGATATTGGGTTGGTGCGTATGAAATGTCGGATTTTCTTTAGACGCGAACGTTCGCATAACCTCGTTTATAGTCGTACTGTCCATTGCCAGAGTCACGCTTCAACAAAGAGATTTTCTCAAAAGCGTTTCATTTTGTTATTTGTTTTGAATTTCGTAAGGATGCCGCAAAAGCTGCTTGCAATATAAACCTATCGTTTGGGAAGAATTTTTTTAAACGTTTAGAACAGTATGGAAATAAAGACAGTCTGAAAAATTCCACATCAGAGTTTATCGGTTCTAAAAATCAGAATTTCTTTAAGACAGGCATCTATGCGTTAAAATCTCGTTGGTAAAAGTGTATCGAAGCAAATGAAGCACATTTTGAACGAATAAACAGCTCTGGAGAAAAGATACGCAGTTTTATATATTCGCTTAAAAATCCGGTATTTCGGATCAACACGAAAGCCATCGTTCGATTCATGCCTGCTATCGGTTCTCATAGGCCATCGCATTGCATCGCATTCAATATTCATCGTTGATATGTTAAATTAGATCAGATTAAATTTTCTCGTGTTTATCGAGATACGATCGAACAACTCGTGCGGTCTCGAGAGACTCGATAGTCCCTTGCCGAAGGCAAGTTTAACAGCTACTCGCGAATCTGTCTCCGTTCAGGAATTTCTGACTACCGTACCGGATGTCGGCCGAGGCTATGGCTGCCATCTAATTTGAATTGGAAGATCAAATTTTCGATAGTATCGTGTATAATTCGTGCCGAGAGACGATCGATCTCGCGAAACGACGAAGTAACGTAACGGAGGCGCAAACTCCGTTTGCGACAAGGTGCGCACTCGCGAAAGCTAACGTTTTTTTTTATTCTGGAATACCAGTCGTATTCCAAGATAGAATCGATTTATTGGAACGATACGAATGCGTGCGAAGTGAAAAGACAGAAGCAAGGTGGAAAAACGGTAACGCGGACTTAAACAAAAATGGCCATGACAAATGAAAAACATCTAATCGCATCGTCGAGGTCTCGTTGATCTCGCAACGGTCCTCGAGACCTTGTCGGCTCGTGCTTGGAGGCGCAAACGGTGATTTCCATCGACCGAATCGTAACGATTGACCTCCGCTGATCTCAATACCACCGGATTTAATCATCCGATATCAATTTTCAGGGATGATCCCGGATGGACGTAGTCACCGTTAAACATCGAATTTCGGAAAATGACGACGGGCGTAGGGCGACAGCCGCGCTTCGAATCTTCATTGCGCATCGAATTCCAAAGGACGTTGCTCGGAATCGTCGACTTTGTGACGATCGTTTGACGAGAGGCTCTCGTTCTCCTGCCCCCGCTCCTCCTCCCGCTTCTTCTCTTCCAGCGGTGTTCACTGTTTACCTTGAACGTTCGCGAATTATGCTAATCACGGTTGCGTATCTAATCGCAAGGTATCGCGGTCAAGGATAGTCGTCTGGCCTCTCGACGCGCTTCGATGTCAGCTGTCTGGGTCAGCGTTTCTGTCCTAGCGCGTCGTCGATAAAACGCGTCAAGTGTCGAAAAGAAAATTTTCTATCCTACTGCAACTAGAACGTATGAAAGAACGGAATCGAATGACCGAAAGAATTGGAATCTCCTAAAATCGTATTGAAGCTTCGTAAGCAGGCACCAACGAGAAAAAGCGAGCGTTCGATCTTCGTTCGATCGGGAGTCGAAATAAATAAAATCGTCGATATTCGATTAGTTCTCGTAACCTCCCTCGAAATACGATCAATGTTGGGTGTTTGGAGGAAGGTAAAGTGCACAACCGTAATGTTAAAGTGAAAGTTTAACCCCTTGGTTGGGGACCTATTTTTCCTTATCTTTCAGCTGGTGGGGAGCCAATCCACCGATTTTAATGATCCAAAAAGTTATCGTTATGTTTTCTTGTGCTTCTAAAGACACAAAGGCGAACTTATTTGGTTAAAATTAAAAAGAAAATGTTTACCTTTCTTTAACTTTTTTATCCCACAACGATAGCGACAGCGGTCCGCGGCTAAAGTCGCTTAGCCCAACTATATATAAAATATATAAATCTATAAATATAAAATAATATAAAATTGAATAAAAGAATAGAACTTCGCGGTTACTGCACGGTGCCAAGACGAAGACTGCTCTTACAAAAGAACGCCAAACGCTCGAACAGCAGAACGCTAAGACTGCAAAATGCTAGTGCAGACTAAACATACCAAACAAATAGACCCAACCCTTACGCGATCTCGTAGACGTCGAGCCGTCGAACGAACTACAATATTCTTCACTGGTGACGTCAATAACAACAATTAACGTGGACGCAAGATGGACGGTAGATCGGAATCGAAAAATTCTACCTTTTCACTGGAGAATCTCTTCTCGTTCCGTCCGTTCTGCGAGTTGAGAGGGACGAATTCACCAGGTATCGTTCCGTAGATGCGCGATGCGTGTCAAATGACGAGGAGACGGATAGAGAAAAAGAGAGAGAGACAGAGAAAACTAGAAAGAGGAAAGGAATCAGCTGGGTAATCGTCAAAGGCATCGTTGGAGCCTGTTCAAACGTACATACGAAATCCAATAAAGGACTGTCCCCGCGAGACACCGCCTTGCAGGTACATCTAGACGGCTCGGTCTACTTCAAGGATCCCCTAGGCCATTGTCTCTTCTTCGGCGTACCTCTTGATACGTATCAAGGGTACTCTTCCTTTCTCCCACTTCGTCCGTTTCTCGTTCTTTGCTTTCCGCCATCTTCCACCTCTCTCTCTCTTCCACCACATTGTCTAGTTTTTGTTCCTCCCTCCCACCACGCTACCTTCTGACTCTCTCGTCGTTACTCTCCTCTAACGTTTTATCGTTTTTCTGTCGTCTCTTCATCTCTTCTCCCTTCTCCTCTTCCTCTTCCTTTTTCTCCTCCTCTTCTTCTTCTCCTCCTCCTTTGACTTACCAAGGACGCGCTGCTCGTCGCTCTTCGCCCCTTTTTGGCACGATAAGTTACGACGCGCACTCAACCGTGCGCCGGAAAGACTCCTCCTTTTGTTAAACGCCTCGCATTGTACTCCTAAAAGACGTATCCAACGCCCTGGCAAAACATTATGCCGCAACTTTTGAAAATGTCGCGCGCTTCTTCCTGCGCTTAAACGTCGCACCTGTCGTTGGCCGAACTGTCGACGCGAAATCGCCGAAGATCCTGTCACGAGGACAGCCGGTCGAGAGGTCGATGCGCTTTAACCTTTGAGGAGGGTTTGTCGCGCGATATCGGATCGAGATCCTCGAGCGCGCGTCGGTACCGAGCTTATCGAAGCGATTAAGCGAGATGATGAAAGAAGCGGTTGTCGTTTCTAAACGTAATCCTCTCTTGCACGCCGAGTCAAATTTGTTTTCGCAATTTCATCATTTTTCTTAAGCGTTCTTTTTCTTGCTTTTGTTCTATCGTCTTGCCAAGCAAGACTATCAGTGTTTCAGTGCGAAATAAATCTTAATTTTTCACGCGAAGTATGAACTTCGGTCGATTATAGATTTTGACTTTTCTTCGTCTCTCTCTGGCAATTTTGCGATTCGATAGGGGAAATACTTTCGGTGATCTAATCTTTTCGACTGGATATTTAATAATACGTGCAATGGAGGATTAAAAATGTTCGAGCGCTTTGGCGATTCTCTTTTTCCGAGTATAAAAAAATATTGGACCTCTTAAATTATCGTACATCGACGGTAATCGTGTTTCGAAAGTGGAATATAAAAAGTTTTATCTTATCACTGTGATTCAATTCTTAAGCAAAAAGCGTATCGACGAAACGGTCCTTCGCTTTGACAATCGTTAAAACGTCGCTTTCGGATAAAAGCACAAAAGTGTATCAAAATCTCGTGCATCGTACGTGAGTCGATTCTCCGTACATAGTCCCATCTCCTATCGATAGAATCGTAATCCTCGGCAATTCGTATCAGCCGTATCCCTTTGAGAAACAAATCGAAATGATCGAAGAATCGCGAAGAGGTAGGAGTAAGCGTGTAACTATCAAAGGTAGAATTTCACTGGTTACACGCTTGAGCACCACTGATGGAACGTCTATCGAGCGTAAGCCGTACCCTCATTGGATTAAGATTTTCCACTCTCGCTCAAAAGCTAAATCCAGGATAAGTTTCTACCATTTACATTTTCAAGGGACTTTCGAAAAAGACTTTCTACTTTCGTTAACTTATCTCGCACCGGGTGAAAATCGTGACGCGGTCGACCTTGCGCGAGACCATTCGCGTGTTTCTCTAATTTAAAATTCGCTTGATTATCCACGAACGTGGAAAGATTTAAGAAAGGAGGAAGAACGTTAATAATTCGAGAATAATTAGCGACGAGCAACGATCGAAGGATGGGACTGTAAATCCGCCGAGAGACGAATGCGAAGCTTACGAGACACTTCCATTAACGATATCCCTTTTTTAATCGACGAAAAAACTGCCTTGTGTTCTTCGATCATATACGAGTCGCTCAAAAGCCAATGCGATTAAGTCCAGAAAAACAAGTTAAGAAAATTAATATTTTTTAATAGATCATTTTTAAACGTTGTTTGGTTTTTTAATTTTGACAGAAAAATGTATAAAGTTTTTTTTTAAAGGCTAGACTCTGCAACAAAACAATATACGTACAAGATATGTGAATAAAAACGTAAGTATTTATTGGGACAATGACAGCGTCTTAAAAACTTTACGACTTATACCTTTCGGCAGCTGAAAAGGATAAGAAAAAACGAAGCAAGGAATAAATCCTTTAATAACTAAGAATGTTATTTATTCTATTAAAATTTACCAAAATCGGAAAATGAACTTAATTGGCTTCCGAGCGACTCGCATTTTACTTCGCTTTTTCGTTTGAAAAAATCAAAATCGTTCTTCTCGGAGTATCGATTCGCGCAATCCTCCTGGAAAAAACCCTCCCCTCGACGACGATTTCCATTCGTCGTAAGTGCACGTGACTCGACGGCGAAAAACGCGCCCTTCCAACAGAAATTCTTAACCGCCACCGTTGCTTTTTCTCATTCCGCGCCGATCTCGAAGAATCTCGGCCTCGAATGCGCGTCGTAAAAGCGTCGCCGATCGACGAAAATCGAGTCGAGACGAACGCGGACGACGTGTTCTACGCAACAACGGCACCGTCAGTACGCACGGAAAAGCATCCGTAATACGCTCGCGAATTCGAATTCCTATCGCGGCTACACTCCGGCTGTCGATGGTATACCGTGGCACGTAGCGTGCATAGCGTGCGCCAAAACGAAATGCCGCATACTGCGTTCACGTGACCGCCGTCGACGTTCACGACGACGTGAGAAATCCAGCGATGCATGGCGAACGCAAAACGAATAACCAGGTGGAAATAGATCGTCTTCGTGTGTTAGAGAAGGGCGGTAAAGCGAGGAGGAGGAGGAGGAGGAGGAGGTAGGAAGTGTAGCGTTTATTAACATATATTATACTATTTGTAATATATTAAATTATTGATGATTGAATGAGATCATTGGGCAGGCGGCAGTCGAATGCAACGCTAATACAAAATAACAAAACACATACGTACGTACGCATAATTTAAAAAATTCTTTTTATTTTATTTTAAAGATTTTTAAAAAAGGGAATCTAACAATTGCCTTTACGCTGACAAAAAGTGTTAGAAAATGATAGAAATTATTTTGTTGACCAGTATTTAAGATTTCTTTAATAAATAAATGCAACAAAAATTTTTAATTACTTTTCGGTTCCCCTAATACAATATATACACGGTTTGTCTGTTTGTGGTTGCTACGAAAACTCAAGATGCAACTCTTCAAACGGAAGAGAAGCATCATCGCGGTCTGGAAAGGACCGAGAGGCAGAAACGTACAGTTACTCCGTTTCTCGATTTACCGCCATTGAATTCCTTCGAAAGGTGGAATACCGAGCATGGATAACGTGCAAATTTACGTATCGTTCGAAATATCGACGCGCGAATCTCGACGCGATGGAGGAGCAAGATTCGATACGCGTGGAATTGCCCGAAGGAACGAAAATCGATGTTTAAATTCGTATTCCGTGAAAGCGTCGTTCGCGAAGGACCCTTCGTGGAGGGTCAGCGACTCGGCGTTTCATCGACGTCCTCGTTCGACTGCAGATAGCGCCAAGGAAATACAGCTATCTACATCCCTCGAGGAAACGACGAGCCAAGAGCCATAGCACGCCGCTCGTTTTCTCAAATTTTACGAGCGCCGCGTTATTTCGAAGGAATTCCGCGATAGGCGGCCTCTTATCTCGCCGTTCGATGTAACTCGGTACGCCGATCGTATTTTCCAAATTTTACCGGGCGACTCGTTCTCGGGGCGTCCTCGAGCAGTCGCGCGATAGGCTTCGCTTCATCCTAGAATTCGCGTCGGATGGAGACGAGAACGGGACGTCTTGCGAACGCACCAAATTTTTGAATTTATAAAATCTGATAATATTGGCTTGTCCGGAAAGTTCGTGCCGATTTTCGCTTTTTTTAAATTTATTTATTATTTTATTATATATTTTACTATGTATCTATACAATAAATAATTATATATATATATATTATATACTAATATTGTTCTTCGAAAAAATATAATAAATCTTCAAAAAAAAGAAAAAAATTGTCTTCAAAATCGGCACGAACTTTCCGAACAACCCAATAATTTCGAAAATCGGTCCAAACGGACGAGGGAACTTCTTGCATCGCGCAACGTCATCGTTGCGTCGGATTTGCGCGTATACACGGGGTGCTCGCGGTTTTGTAAGATCAACGATACAACGGGGGCATTGATATCGTCCATCGGAAAATTTCAATCGCGTAACGGAATGTATTGGATCGATCGTACGCCGCGCCGTGACCTCCGTTTCCCATTCGCGGCTACGTTCCGCTTTACGTTCCCGGACGTTCGCTCGCGGATTATCTTTGTCGGGGACTTGCGAGGTGCATCTAAAATTCGACAACGGCTTGGCTGCTATTATCGGCTTGTCGCTCCCACGGAACGAACAACGAGGATAAACCAGCTTCGCGATGCAAACGAAATATTGTATACGTCCAAATGAGATAATCTCGCCGTGGACAACGACGCGTATTTAGTCGTCTTTCCGCTTTTCGCGGTTTACACGAACGCGCGTGTTCGTATTAGGTTGTTCGGAAAGTCATTTCGTTTTTTTAAACATTTTTTTATAAAACCAACATAAAAAATGATATTATTTCATTATAAAAAAAAATCAAACGGTTTTCCGAACAACGGAAATTTTATCAGACGGTGATTAAAATTCTCGATAAAGTTCTTCGTCGATCTTCTTTCACGGACGAGTCCGTCGGGGCTGCTCGAATCGATGGCTTCCGAATTCGGGCAAAATCGTTCGACGATCAGTAGGCCAAATCACGCCGAGCCTCGCATTCGCGCGATTTATAATTAAACGCGTTGTTACTCGCCAATGATCAAGGCTCGGTTGAAACCGTGGTGCTGATTAAACGTTACGTTTACGGAGGAACCAGCTAGAATATTCAAGTGGAAAGAGTTTGGCATGTTGCGGGGGAACAGTTACGAACGGACTAACGACGGCCAGCTCGTGCCCTCGTAAATAAGTAAAACGTTAAATAGTCGAATTACTCGAGTGCCACGCAACAACGAAAAGCACTTTATTCAACGCTCGAATGCCACTTTAGTCGGTGTTGATCTTGCAACGATCGCCTCGAACGGATCTCGAACTGTTGTTTCGCTGATTGTCGACGATCGTTATTAAATATTATCCAGATATTATTATTATTTTTTTTAATCGCATTTCCTCTATCTTCGTCCACGCCAGTACGAATACCCAAAGCTTCCAGTGCCGAGCGTATTTTTCGAGATTAATTGACATCGGACACGAATCAACGAGATTCGCAAGGTGTTGACTCCTCGATGTGACCGATTAGTTCTCGATAGGACTTGGAGGATCGTCGATAAATTCCTCGAAGAAATATAATACTTATTTTCACGTCGCGAAGATATCGAGCGAAAATTTTCTTCTCCGTTAGACGAGAGCGAATCGATGCCGTACTCCGAGATCCAACGACGCTCCATCCAAATTTTGCGCGTTTCTTGGCATTCTCCTGACTCGCGACGGTCGACAAAAATTAGAACAAAAAAACGCGGACGACTACGACCGCGTTCCTCGCATTTCTAACGACCAACGCGGCTATCGTTAAGAAGCTCGAGCTTGTCCCAGCGCGGCCCAACGCGTTCAACACGTCCATTGTTCGAGGAAGACGCGAGAAACGCGTCCTCCGACGTGCCTGTTGTCCTGCAACGAGACAACGAGTCGTCGTGCCTGGATCGTGTTCTCCTTTCGTATCGAGATTCGTAGGAAAAGCGGAGAGTCTCCTCGTATGGAAATTCTCAAACGAAGGCGCGCAATAACGATTCTCCGATTTCGAAGAACGATTGCGATCAGATTGCGGCTTTTCTTTCCCCTTACAAAGGTTGTTCGCAAACTCTCCGCCGGTCCCCGACTGATCGAGCTGATCTCGGGTTTTTTATATTTATAAATACAAAAAAGGTAATATGAAACGATAAATAAAAATGTAATACGAAATATGAAAGATTCGTTTAAAATTATAAATATTTGTAATATTTTTCATCGGTGGAGATTTTTAATCAGCCCGATACAATATTGGTTGTAAATCTCGACTATTAGGTTGTTCGGAAAGTAATTTCGTTTTTTCTCAACAGAGGACTAAATTAATTTATCGAATTCGATCATTTATGATCATTCGAAATTCTATTGTCATAAAAAAAGAACGAAATTACTTTCCGAACAACCTAATAGCTTGACAGAAAGCAAGCGTGACTCGTACTAGAGGCTACGTCTGGTAGACAATGGCCATATTGGCTAAGCCACGATGTCAAGACAACAGCAAAAGCGCGTTAAGTCCTCCCAAACGGCGTTACGTCGTATCCTAAATTTCGGAACACAGAGACTATCGGAGATATCGAGTCGTACGAATGCATGTTTATCGTCTTACTAGGAGAAGGCGTAACGAGAACGAGAGCGAGCCGCGCACTCGCTCTCAAAAAATAAAGAAAAAGAAGACTCACCATCGCTGCGCTGCGCGATCCCTCTTTTATCGCCTTTTCCCATATTTTCCTCTTCCGCCGAGCTTCAAGACGAGGAGACGAGCTCTTCTCTTCTTCGTTCCTTCGGTCCCGCCTGAAACCCAATTGGCGAATGTTTCGTTACTCCTCCGCAAACGTTGCCAGCTAGAGGGGCGGAGAGAAGGGAGTTACAAGCGCGTACGTGCGCACGTAAGTGAGTCGCAGCACGGATCCCCTAACGGTAAGCCATGTGCCGTCGCGCGGTATACGTGTGTACGTACGTAGTAAACAAGCAACCGTTGCACGTGTGCGAACTGCTCTCCAGCATCATTTATTTTCACGTCGAGAATCTTCAGGCTGTTGGTTCGACTAGTCCAGGCATGGCCAACTGCTTTTGCTCCAGGGTCGGATTGGACAAAAAATGTTTTCACGAGCCGGACGAAATATTAAAATTAAAAATTTTTATGCAGAACACTTACTTCCTTAAATAAACGAAATTTTATTATGAAATTTGCTTATGAATAATTGTTGTACTTTTATTTAGATTCATCAAAGATAAGGCTTGTTCACAAATATAAGTTGAGCC
>JAITYT010000622.1:2867792-2883093 GCA_025433975.1 Liostenogaster flavolineata | reverse complement strand
CGTCTTGGCAAGTTTTTTTAAATTTCCATATTTTTCATTATTCAATTGCTTATAAAAATTACACAAATTTTCTTGCTATTCTCGATATTTCTCACGTAATAATTTATCGCGCATGTAAGTTAATTATTTCTAATCGTACATCAAGAGGAACGCCATCGATTTGTACAGAAAATGGATTTTGGATAATAGACAAATTGTTCGCGGGCCATATAAATTCATTACGCGAGCCGTATGTTGGCCATGTCTGGTCATTGCTCGGTCGTTTCCGTTGGCCTTCTCGTTGTTTTATATGGCGCATCGAACCGATCGAAAATCGACGAGATATCGAACGCGTACGAGTGGCTAACGATCGGCCGGCACGATAATTTTACCTTCTATTTCCACGCATCGGCGAATCGTCTAATACCAGATTCAATAAATCGTTTCGAGGAAGTTCTAGCAGGACGAAAGGAGCGAGAGAAAGAGGCGGAATGAAAGGTACGAGAGATAGACGAGGATAGAGAGGGATAAATTAAAGAGGAAAGGGAAAGAATCGTTCGCAGTGCGAGACGCGTCGAAGGAATCGCGGCTGGGTCAAAAGCGGCAGTTTGTTCTCCTACTTTAGCGGGGCAGAGAGTAACGGTTCCTTCGTCGGAATGAAGTTTTATCGTAATCTGCTTGCATTCCCTTCATAATTCTTCACTACCAGCGAAGGATAAATTCAACGTTGGTCGCGTTACCGCGAGCGAGCAGCCGGACAGCCTTTGGGACAGCAAATCGATAGAAATTTGCCGGACGCGCGACCATCCGACAAAGGAATACGATTGTCTCCGTCTCCTTTATCCGAAGCGTCGACGTCGACGTCGGACGAGCAACGATCGCTACAAAGAACAATCGGATGCGGTTAATCGTCGCTGGGTGACAAGTTCGAGCGACGGCTTTTGCGCGAAAGAACGTGAGAATCGCGCCGTCGATTTCGAATAAAAGGCAAGAGAAAAGCGAGCGTCACCCTTCAATTTTACACGTCGCGACTGTGCGTCGGATGCGGTGGTTTTTTTTTAGCGCTAAACGACCGAAAGGCAGGCAGAAGATCAATTTTACGCGTTTACAAAAACGAACGTCGAAACGAATGGAATAGCAGGTTGGTGCATATGAAATGTCGAACTTTTTTTTACACATGAACGTGTTTTGGCATAACCTCGTTTATATACGTACTGTTCATTGCTAGAGTCACATTTCAACAAAGAAGATTTTCTCAAAAGCGTTCGATTTTGTTATTTATTCTTAATTTCGTAAGGATACTAATTCAACCGATATTCGTGTAATTTTTGTATACGAGTATAAACTTGGTTTTAATGCTGCAAAAGCTGCACGCGATATAAGCCAGGCGTTTAGAGAGAGTTATTTCAAACGTTTGGAACAGTCTTTACGAAAATGTTTTAATGCTTATGAAAATGAAGACAGTTTATTGGTTCTAAAAATCAGAATTTCTTTAAGACAGACATCGACGGATTAAAATCTCGTTGGGAAAAATGTATCGAAGCGAATGAAGCATATTTCGATTAAATAATCGGCTTTTGAAAGAAGTTATGCAGTTTTACATATTCACTTAAAAATCCGACATTTCATACGCACCAACCTAATATCTCTTTCGAACGATGCGTGAGCATTTTTTCGTGCAAGCTTCGCGCTTCTCTTACCGGACAAATTTAATAAAAACGATGCTTGGCACGAGAGTCGTAACAGGATGCCATAGCTACAAATTCCGCTACGAAACGAAACTTCAAAGGACGACGATTGGATCGATACGATCGAACTTTCCTTTCATTAAACGGCGCATTCGCGATGCGAATGGCGAATAAAAGATCTATTTCGAAAATTAAGAGGAAGACCTCGAGTTTCTCGATACGTCCTACTCGATTCCGACTTTCTACAAACGCGATAGCGCCCGACTGCTCCCAGTTACGTTGATTGCATCCGCGTTTGCGTCTTCGCGTAACGGTCGAAATGCTTTCCGTCGTACAAAGGAGCTCGAATTCGACGCGAGACCGTCTTCGCTCCCAATTCGAACTCCGTTCGAGAGCCCGGCAGTTTGCGCGAGTACGCGCTGCGTAGAAACGTAAGCGAAGAGCCGCGAAAACGCCGAGCATTTTTACGAATTTTCACCCGTCCGGTCGATGGCGTTTCGACCCTTCCTCCGGCGGGAGACGCGAAAGCGCCCGATCGAATTCACGCACGCGTCACTCGCGGTGTCTCTTGGGGATGGTACCGCAGTGTAAACGATTGTCGAGCAAACGTACCCGTTGATGCAATATGCAGCAGCGGCGTAATACCGGCGGATAGTCGGAAAGAAAGGGCGACTTCCGAGCGTGTAAAAATACGTCGCGCCGTCTTGCACATCCTTCACGCTCTTACAACATGCTTTCGCTATAACGCGATAAGCGAATTACGAAAATCTTTGTGTACTGTACCGTACTTCTACGACACTGGATAACATGATTTTCGTTTAACATATTTGAGCTGGAAATTATCTTAAAATAATGAAGGGATGGAACGATAAACCGTAGGGCCTTTACTTGAAAATATGTAAATCAATTATTACTTATTCGTTTATTATTATGCTCAAATGTTATAGTCGAAAGCGTTCACAGTTTAGGCGAAATTTATTAAATCAATGTTACGTTAAGCGAGACTCATACCTTTTGTTTTTTTTTTTATTTTGTGTTAACACTACATTCATATATTCAATAAAAATTACGCTTACGTGGAATTTGAAAAAACGTTTACTTTTAATAGGTTTTCGGAATGTAAATCCCCTTTGTTGTACTGCCTCTGGGTCTCATAACACGGTTTCACACAGCACATTTTTTTATTGTTTTTAAAAAAATGAAACTAAATTAATTCTCTTCTTGCGTTACCAACGAAGCCTCGGATATTTTTACGATAAATTATCAGCGAAATAAATGTATGCGAAATTCAAAGCGGAGTGCCGAACGCGATGAGTTAATTAAACGAGAAAATTTCGCATAGACGAAGGAGGGTCGTTCGGCGTAACGAGGAGCAACGATAACGAGCATCGCCGACGACCGATGGCCAGTCTAACGAGCGAAACGAGAAGGATGACGCGGCCACGCGTACAATACCGAAATCTCGACGTTGTCGATGCCGAGCACGTACTCCGAAGCGCGCCGCGTGTACGCGAATTTACCGCGTAGAGATTCCTAACTCGACGTTATACCGACCGACGACTTCCCTCGCTTAGTAAGTACATATTGGGTCTACCGGGAAGTAATCAAAATTTACTCAATTTTTAACTCTTTTTTTTCATTTTATTTTAAAGCCTTTTAAAAAGGGAATCGAACAACTGCATTCACGCTGGCGATTGGTATTTAAGATTTCTTTGACAAATAAACGTAAAAAAAATTTGATTACTTTTCGGTCCCCCTGATCCGTTAAATTCTGTTTGAAAGAGGAAAGCGGCCTCGAGTACGCGTACCTATTTTTCACCGAATCCTCGAACGCGTTTGCGAAGCTGACACGCGAGGATCCGTCGTGGACGCGATAAAAAAGAAAAGAAAGATGGAGAACGCATAAGCAAACGATTGCTTTTACGACGGTCGACGAAAGGAACGATAGGTCGAGCTCTTCGCGATGGCCACCCTTCCAAGCTCTCCTTTCTCGCGTTCCTCTTATTTTTCCCGGCGACGATCGATCGATCGTTCGTACGTTCGTGCGCCGGACGACACCCAGCTTTTTCCCGTAAACACGCGGACGCGCTTGAATCGAGCCTTCGAACGCTTTTCTCCGGCCGATTCGACTCCGACCCTCCGTGCGTTCGATCGCAGGATGCCAGGTGGACGCGCACCAGCCGCGATACGTCCTCCAACTTCTCGGTTCGGAATTCGAGATGTTTCTCGTTCGTCGAAAAATTCTCCGACGAGTCCGAGGCTTTGCGCGGTTAAAGAACGGCTGTTCGTGGAATTCTTAGAAACGTGGTGAGAGCAGAAACGCGCCCGAAAGACCTCCAGTCGCATTTCCGAAGAATTACGTTTCATCGCGACGTATTTTAGCTCGAGTCGCTTTCGTTGCTACGCTTCGAGATCGCAGAATAAAAGACGACGAAACGACGATCGTTAAATTACGTTTCGATCCGTAGAAGTGGTCGATGGATTTTTGTCCAACTTTCTTCGGGGATTTCTGGCAGGGTTTCGATTTGCAAGAAAATTCTATCGGTGTTATTATTATTACTGTCGTAACGATTATTATAATCATTGTTGCTGTTGTTTGCTAAGTCTATCTCGTAAGAACGATGGAAGGAACAAAGCACGAGATAAGAGAAACTCCCGCGAGAATCGTAAATCGTACGTTTCCGCGATGGATACGATCGAATTCAAAAGCAACGAAGTCGTAATTTTTCCAGAAAAATGATAAGGTCTAGCGTTGCCTTCCACCAGGAAGATTCTATGTACGAACACGCGCGTCGACAGATAAAGCTCGCCAACCGCGGTAACAACCGCGTTCCAAAGCTGCGGTAAAAGTCGCCGACGACAACTGGCCGTTTCGCTCGGTCGGTGCCAGAACTGTTGATATAACGCGAAAGAACGACGTCCTCGCGATAAACCGCGCAACTCGCGACTGCTCCTCCGCCGCTCGCTAAATCAAACTTTTCGCACGATTATCGCAATCGTCTGTAAATCCTTTTTCTACGAACTTACACTTTTCGACAGAAAATTTTCGGCAGAGAGCCGAAACACAATGACCGATAGAACCTAATATTTAAGCTATGTGTGAATTTCTTCGTTCTTCGTAGCTTCGACCTTCGATTCGTGAATATATCGAAATTACGCGATCATACGTACATCGACGCTGCTTTTGCACGTTCAGACGTATAATTTTATAAACGACGTTCAAAAAAAAAAAAAATCGCGCCTCGAGATTCGTGCAACTCGCAACTGCTCCTCCGCTGCTCGTTAAATCAAACTTTTAGGACGATTATCGGAATCGCCTGTAAAATCCTTTTTGCCAGAATTAACACTTTCCAACACGGAATAAAAACAAAGAGCCGAAACGCGACGACTAATGAACCGTAATATTTAACCAACCTGTGAATTTCTTCGTTCTTCGTACGCGTATGTACATCGACGTTGCGTTTCTACGTTAATTTTATGAACGGACGTTCGCGAAGCATCGAGGTGGGGCGTTGTCGAGACTCGCGAAAAAGCGAGTCCCGCGGTTATCGCTGAGAGCTCGCTTCGTCTCGTGGATAAGCGTTAACTGCCGCGCGATAAGGGAAAGCTCTCGTCCGTCAGGAAATTGCGAGCTCTCCGACGGCGTCGACGCCGCTTGATCGCTTGCTTATCCGTGCGACCGTAGCTACGCGCGACCGTACACGTGTCGTACGTGTTCGCAATTTCGTCGTCGTCGAAGATAATCTCGCGCTCGCGGTGGCTGGCAACGATCTCGGTACCTCCTACGTCGCGTCCGCGCAAACGAACCTCTCGTTAAACGAACGTCGAAGCTTCCTATTCCACGAGGACGCAATAACGCGGATGAGAAAGAGGAGTAAGAAGCACCGGCGAGTCGTTTTCGCGACGATAAAACCGTAAGAAGAACTGAACCTCTTCCCGTGCTGCTTCATCTATACGCGAAGAGGCCAATAATACTTGCAACCTCGTAAGAGGAAAAAGCTCTTTCATCTACCTTCTCAATCTTCCTTCGCATTGATCGTGTACTACCTATTTTCTCATAAAAACAATAGTATCCGATCCAGCTTGCCCAGAACGCTTCAAAATGCATTTTTCCACTCGTCTCGATGCGTTTAAAAAATCATTTGTGAATGCGTGTGTGCGCGCACGCGTGTAATTCGAGTGGTACGTAAAACTTGAAATAAATGAAATTTCGAACGAGATAAATATGTTTTTACTTACAATCTTTCCTGTCACTTCGCGTGATTCTAATCGAATATCGGTGACGTAAATCAACGCTGTGCAGCGATGTACGAGCTTAATCGAGACCTTTCGAAAATTAGAAGAGAAACAGAAAGGAAAGAAACAACTGGACGAATAATATTATATTTATAAAACGTGCCTGGACGTAGATACGCGTGATTAAGTGTGCGTGAAAAGATCGGTGATAGCAGAGATGGCGCGTAAATCAGTGGCGGTGATGTAAGTAATAGCCGCGAGAGTAGAAAAGGTCAACGTATGCTCGGACAAAGATCGCGGATGATAGGAGAAACGTCACGAATCCCCGAGCATCCATTTTATCCACGGCTGGTTGAAAAACGTCCTTCCGCTTTAATATTTTTCCTGGAGCTAAATATCCCGAACACCGCGTCGCGTCGCTCCGTTATAAGCGAGGGAATGACACGCGTGCGACGTGACGCGCTTCGTGCGAATCATCCCGAACAATGGGCAAGTCTCCTGGCGATATTCCTTTGGATTTCGTTCTTTTCGTATTGCGAGAGTCACGCGCGCTGTCAAACCTACGAAAGATTACGAAAACGCATCGTTACGATGACGGAAAGTTCCCGCGAACCTAGAGCTTTTATTCTCGAATAGAAAAGATTTTTCTCCGGGCTGGTGAATTTTCCGTGAGCGATTGAACGCACGATTTTGTGGCTGGCACCGCCCCCGGGAACGTTTATTAAACGATTTCCCTTAATTTTCTCTCGGCGAACCAATTTTTCGTTCCGGTCTCGAGTAATGAAGATTTAATACGCGAACGCGAACCCTAAGAGCAAAGGGAAACATAACGAAGGATTAACTAGTAACGGAACATACGAGCGGCCACTCCGATACGTTTTCATAAAATTCGAATTTTTTTTTAAAGCTGTATCTCTTTTTCTAGAAAATATTATTCGTTGTGATTACACGCAACAAATGTGTCTGTCGAGGCTTTGAATAGAGTTAATTTAAATAAAAAATCTTCTGAACGGTCAGAATCAATAAGTGCGTTGAAGTCGAATAATTTCGTTTACGTGCTGGATTATGCGAATCGTAAAGCTCAATCTAAAAGACGTTTATTGGTAGCATGGACTAACGACTAAACCGAGAAAGACTACAGAAGGGGTTTAGCGGATAACCCTATCTATTTTATGGCGATCGACGAGAATCTTTAATCTTATGACGATATAGCCTGACTTTGTCTTGAATTTTAATGAAAAATATCTCAGCCGTATAAAACGTTTCTGTCTTTCTACCAATTAATTCTTTCTTTGAGAATAGAGAAAATATTCGATACGCTGATATAATAATCCTGTTCATAAATTCCTCGTTTAATGAAAACTCAACTATTTGTAATCACAGAAAATTAATTCCTCTATGGTGTAACCTACGAGTAATTAAAATAACGAAACGCCATGCTGAAATGATTAAACATCGACCGTAGCGAATAGTAAATGTAAAATTAAATATTGACTGATTCGATATATTAATATTCAGCATATTCGCTATGCGTACTTCATGTCTGCAAACAAAATTATTATACAATTAGAATATAATAACGTTTCGCTTTGTATATCTACATTTATTTTATCGTGGAATCGAATATCTTGGATCATTGGCTGATTTTATACGAGCACGACTTTCCATAATTATCGTTGAAATACAAATACGCTTAATAAGTACAAAGGCGATTCTTAAAAATCACAAGCAAAAAATAACGTCACTAAATATTCTTTGAGTAATAAAAATCAATCTCTTTTACTTACGAAAAAAGAAAATAAAACCAATAAACGCTCGATGTAATCCTTTTACATGGAGTAATATTTCAAGTCGTTATTAACGGACACGTTTTACGCGCGCCATTCCGATCTCGCAACGAATTATTACGATAATCCTCGAAGTAAAATCAATAACATCAGTCGCATGTAATAAATTAAAACGCAAAAGTGACTCTCCAAATTTTATTCGAACGACGCGAAGATACTCGAACAAAGGAATACAAATTCACCATCGACCATCGAACAGCAATTCCTCCGTCGAAAATGAAACGAACCGTCACGTCAGCCGAACTAACAAAAAAAAAGAAAAAAAAAATAACACGAAAGCAACGAGAGGAAGGACCATCGTACTCGAAGCAACGAACATCGCGCGAAAAGGAACTCGGCGAAATAATTGTCACGAGAATGAACGAATACGCGGGATTCGGTACGGAAGTAACGATTGGTTTCGCGTCGTCCGCCGTCTAAGAAGCGAAAGGACGAAAGAATAGAAAAAGGATGAGAATTCTCGCACTTACCTTTATCTCGCAATATCATTCGTCATAGAGGTGCCATCGGGAATCTCTTTCGACCCTGTCACCACGAGAGCCTCGCGAAAAGATATAATGGCTGATTGGCGATTACTACGGGCGGAAAGTACGGGAAAGCACCTCCCGCTCGAGCGCGATTCTCCTATGGAAATAAACGAGAGGACTCGATCTACGCGTACGTATCGCGCATCGTGTCGCGATCGTTCATTATCGTGCGTGAATCAAGCGGTCGGTTCTCCCTCGAATGGACTGCCCTATCAAATGTACATGTCTGTTGCCATCTTAGATTGCGTCCCGCAGGATGTTCAGACGTGAACGCGTTTCGGGACCGGCACCGACTAAACTCCTGTCGGCTGGCAACCCGTAGGACAAGCGTAGCCCCTGATCCTGCGCCCACCATCGCACACGACCGACGACACCAATCGCCGCTCACCTCTGCGCAAGGAGCGCTCCAACGGTAAAGCGGCGTTCACCGCGCGAGACCGAGTGCTGCTCGGTCGACCGCGCGGCTTTTCCATTTATCGACGGTCGAAAAGTGTCTCGGAATACGTTCGATTCCTTCGGAGCGGCCGATGCTTTCGTGCGCTTTCGCGCGATCTAAGAAGATGTCGTGAATTTTTCGAATCTTGTACCGGTCGTTGCACTTGTCGCGAGAATTCCATTTTGAAACGTATGAAATGTCGTGACGTTTAAGAATTTTTTCGTTCACGCTTTCCGCAATTGTCGCTACTTTGACGACTTTTTTTTGTGGACTGTCCGTCCACGCGTTTAAACGATTTATCCATTTCGGGTCTCCATTTTTTTCACTGATCGACGGTTGATTTCTTTCGTGCTTCTCCGTGTGATCTACAGTCGGTGAAAATAGTTTCTTCGTAATCAAGATTTGGAAAAGTTGGAATCTTTGCTAAGAGACGTTTCGGTGGATATATCGTTCGTTGGTCATCTGCGATTAGAAATGATTTCGTTAGACCGAGAAGTGTTTCGCGAAGAATTTCATGATAGGCTTCATTGATTTTTTCCATGTCATGTTGTAAGTATATATTTCTAACTCATTCTTTTGAATTCTATCAAAATATATGTGCAATACTGTAAATTGTATAGGAATAAAAAGTTCGAAGATCAGATAAAGTTCTTTCATTTCTACAATAACGATAGAGACAGTCTGTAGCACTGGCTAATGATAAGAGAAAGGGTTCCGACATTTGTCGAGGGAAAAAAATATATCAAATCAGATTTTATCGTTATAAAGATAGTACCTCTAATTTACGGAATTTAACAACAATCGCCTACCTAAAATTTACATTTCACTTGTAACCTTACTGACGTTTTTATCGATCCGTGTAGTTGTGATACGTAAATCTATCGATGGATGCTTTTAACAAAAAAAATCATCGATGTTTTATATAAGAGAACAAAGAACGAAGTAGAAATTGCTTCGTCTTTTGTACGTAAAGAAAATTTGAATAATACGTTGCATAATGACGCGTCTTCCTCGAACGACGCTTCGTAGAATGACGAACAATAAATTTCATAGTAAATGTTTCATAACAACAAGAAATTTACTACGATTAGTAAAATGCGTTATATTAAAAAAAAAGGAGTAAGACTACCAACAGTTCTTATCTTATCGCAATAGGTTTATTTTAATATTTGATCAGACTGTTTAAATTTCATAGCTGGGAATCTGGAACGTAATTTATTCGAGGAATATACGATATTATATTTGATTTTCAAAAGATGCAATCTGAGTTAAAGTGTCTCGATGAGCATCGAGGACAATCGGTCATCGTGAGCGTAAACGAAAAAAAATACGTTCGCGATACGCCATTATAATATGTCGCAATTACACTCGTCTTATTCATAACGCAAAAATTAAGAACACAGTCGATTAACGCGTATTTTAAACGCAATTGCTGTCTCTTTCTCGACCGAGTGAATCAACCCGCGAGAAGAACCCCTCTCTCTCTCTCTCTCTCTCTCTCTCTCTCTCTCCCACTATATCGAATTAATAATCAAGTTGAAGTTAATTTACCGGAAGCAGAGTTCTACCTCCATCTTTACCATCTTAATTTTTCTCACTCCCTTCATCGCGGCAAATATTTGTTTACGGTTAACAACCGCGTTATTACCCGAAGAGCAAAACAATGCCGGTTGGAATCTCGCGACAGATTCCTCTCCTTCCCTCGAACGAAGGAACGCTCCTAAGAAAATGCAAAGGATACAGGTTCACGGTAAGCTCGATTCATAATTCATAGCTCGTTATATCCGCACTCAGGGTTGAAAACGTGGCTCGGTACTGCCTACCGGTACCACCTACTGCCTCTCCACGGCCACTATCACCACCGTGGATCCTGATGCATATTAATACCATCCGCGCGGTGTAAGTTAAATGGAAGAAGGCACGCCTTGCCATAACTTCGAATCTTCGCAGTTATAAATTGTTTGTAAACATCTACCGCGCGCGTATCTGTTGTTACGCGACTCAACTCACCTTCGTCTCTTTCTTACGTTCGGCGCATCGCGCTCGTCCATCTCTCGTCCCGCGGTTAATTCTACCATCGGCGATAGCCTTAACGATTGCCACCACTTCGTCTACGGACGCAGAAAAAACATTGAAAATGTTTCGCGATAGGAGACGCGTCGCGAACGTAAATTCAGTCTTCTCGCGTTTTTCATCGCTCTACGACGCTTCTTCGAAAACGTCCGCCTCTTGCTCCCGTCGTCTACTTTCTACTTATTTATCGTATTGTTCGTAAGAACGAAAAATACCGACGGACTGCGATTGCTACGATTTGGTATGTAGGAACTCGTGAGGTCTTACTGTATAGAGGGAAAATATTTCTATTTGAAGAAATTCGCTCGTTTATTAACTTAGACCAAAATAATTATGTTTAAAACGCGAAGACGAAGTCGATGACCTACGGAAAGAAAGACAATTTTATCGAGCACCGTGGCCTTACGAGATGCCTTGTATTCGATGATTTATCGAGCTTCGAGGACGGATATCTCACGACTACGCGTAAAATTATACGCGTCGCTTCGATCTTCGACGCTCGCATCGAGATGGCATCGACTTGCACACGCGAAAAGACTCGCACACGACTTTACGTCGTTCTCTTGACATCGCACGAGTTTACGAAAGAAAGATCGATGCGACTGGTTCCGCGGCAAAAGATAATCTTATCGATAACCTTCGAAATCATAAATTAATTGTACGTACGATCGATCGATTAAAACGAAACGTCGATCTTCGAAATTATCATCCGAGCGCTCGTCGATCTCTCGTCGTCCTCCCGTCGCCGTGACGAAACTAACACCCATCGCGTCCCAACGAAAAGTAACTGCAATTTCCCGCGCGCGGAAGGCCGATCGAACCGCTCCTGGAAATTCAACGTATTCAAGTATTCGCATCGTTAACCGAGGCGTCGTCGGCAAAACGACGTCGCCAACGTCGGATAGAAAAATTGAGAGAAACGACGAGAGATTGCGGAGCCACGGAGTAGGAGAGGAGATACCGAACGCGCCGAAGGAAACGCAGAAGACGATCCTTAATTGTTTCGCGGCGGCTGCGGCACCGACCGACGAAGATTAGAATAAAGCTCGCTCTGGGCGAATATGCAGGCGGAGAGAGCGCTAAACGCAATCCGAAGTTGTCGGGTTTGCGAGAGCGAGAGGGACTCGACGCGATGGGGAAAGTCGGTGATGGAAAGAGGCGGGAGGGGCGTCGTCTTTCCACCGGAAGAGCGAGAGGAGCGACTCGGCAAGGGGTTGGAGGTCGTGGGGTTGAATACGTCTGGTCGAGTCGTAGGGAACGCAGGATGAAAAAAGAATAGAAGGTAAGGAAGGCTCGGACGCTCCTCCGCCGCAGTCTGGCCGAGAAAGTGGCGAGAATTTAATTAAGAATTTCCACGGACGACGGTGAAAGAGGGAGAGAGAGAGAGGGGCGATACAAAGACGAGAAGAAGCGAAAGAGAAAATGAGATGGAAAGGAGAAAGAGAGAATGAGATAAAGTGAACCAGAAAAAGAAAGAGAAAGAGAAACAAAGGAAAATAGAGAGAGAGAGCACACGCGTCACACGGCCGCGAATCGCCGCGACACTTCGTCGACTCCCTAATTAAATCGAAAGGAATCTTCTCCTTAGGTTTGCGCGAAGCCCTTTCCCCTCGACGCTTTCCACGACGTCCGTCCTTCCTCCTTCTTTTCTTTTTTTTTACGGGCGCCCTATCGCGCGACGCCGATGCCAATCCGGGCCGAAAACTGCGGCGAAGTTCGCCGGTAGATGGAGATTTGCATTTTAACCGCTCTCTATCCGCCTTTCGCCTCGTTTAATCGTACGCGCGGAAGTTGCGAGCCGCTACCTCGCAGAGGGAAACGGAAGAAGCGCGACTCTCGCGCCGAAAGAAAATAGAAAGGAGGAAAAGGAAAGGTAAGATACGCGAAAGGATGGAGGAAGGATCGCGGAGTTCGAACGCACACAACGCCGTCGTTTCGAACGAATATTTCTACGCTCGAGTTCGAAGCGACTTCGTTCCTCGCATCTGCGTACCCTCGACCTACGAGTCGCATCTTCTCGGCTCTCGTTACGATCGATTTTGGCTGGAGATTTTTCAAAAATTATTTAGATTTTTATTTGTTAGATTTTGCCTTCGTAGACTCTTACGAAATGAAATAAAATGATGAAGAATTCAAGCGATCTTATCGTCTTGACTTAATTCGTATCATCGAGGATAATTGCATTATTGGCACCTTCCGACATCGATCGCACGCTCGTCCATCTCGTTATTACCTCGTTAAATTAAAATGTAGAGTTAGTGGTGCGAGGCGTAAGATAATAGAGGATGAACGCCGACGGAGGACAACGGAGGCAAGTAGCGAGTCACGTAAAGAGACAGGAAAGGCATTGCGCGCGCCACAGAGCCAACAGGTTATAAGACGGGAAGCGCATGCGCGCATTCATAATCCTGCACGTGCTTGCCGCTGCTGCAAATTATAAATGTGAATTGTTTCACGCGAGGGTGCAACGTTACGTGAATAATTATATCGCGCGTATTTTCTATGCTTTTCCTTTCGGCATCGATCGTATCGCGAGTTCGTTCCGATAGAATTTCCAATGCGGATTCTGAACGATTTAGTAGAGTTGGAAGAGTTTCGACGGAAGAATTCTTTTTGCTCTTTAGTAATTTTAAAAGCTGCCGTTGGACAGTTAACGTTTTATCTTCTTCCTTTTGGCGAATTAAATCGTTGTAGAGCATATCGGTTCCATTTGTAAATTCAATGTCAAACGTGCTTAAAAAATGTATGCAAAATTTTATGAAAAATTAATGTGCGATGTACGGTAACTTCCTTCGTTTTTCAATATTTCTATATGCAGCGAACGATATTCCAACGAATAATACGTGTCCTCTGTACATAATTTTACTAATACAAAAAATTCATTCGATACGAGAACGCGGTTTTCTGCAATTTATATTTACATAATATATTTACAATAATAAATACAACGTATTGAAAACCTCGATAAATTAACTCATGCAATGATAAATTATCATAAAAATTCAATTTTAAAAAACTTAAAGTTTCGACTGCCAGGTGTTATTCTATACTTAACTGCTGAAAAACTCTGTATTTTTATAGCTCAATATTCGTAGCAGACATCAGTAAACGAATCAAAAAAATAATCATGCGATGTTTTGGCATAATGAGGCATTTCTAAAATTTCCTTCTAAAGCGCAGAGAAATACACGTGTCATTGAATAATGCTATAAACATGCGAGAATCTACATAAACGTATTACTTACCCCCTAAGATACACTTACGATGCACACGTTAAAATAAAGATCTCCCAGTGAAGATTGTAAAATGAAACACGTGATTCGGAACATTAATTACTTTTACTTTATCTATATTTCGTATGCCATCACGTTACATAAAGATTTCATTATATTTTACCGATACAAGTTCTACTCGTCCCGATTACACATGCATCGTGATCAAAATCTTTACTTTTTTCAATTTCTTCGAACATCATTGACCATCTACGCTCTATCGTTCTGCAAATAATACGTAACTATTTATCTTGTATTTATCGGTACTACTAATAGATACGAGAACGTATTTATACAGCTAGAACCCGTCAACTAATTAATATAGTAATGTATATCGGTTCCAAACCTTCGAATATGGGATAATGCGACGTACTTCTCCACGATAACGCAACAATGGGAATGGAAAGAGGGAAAAGTCAATATGCATTTACGTGTCGTACGTATCTACATGAAGAACGAACGTTCTATACAACCCGTTTATTACAAGCTTGAATCATATATTAATTAATAGTTTACGATAAATGTACAACTTAAGTTTCAAATATGTGTCTACATATCTTATACATCCACAAACGTTTTACCGTGTTCGCTTACGCGTGTGTTTGAAAAGAAAACAATTAACTTACTATACATTCATAAGAAATTACAAGGTAAATTATCGATGTAACGGCGTACTTCGATCGTGCCACTAATAATAATAATAAAAATAAAAATAATAACAGTAACAATATAATAAGTATAACGTCTAAAACTTAGAGAAACGACGTAAGTGATGGAAAAAAAAGATAGAAGAATCATACAGCGCTTCCAAACGCCCATTTATGTAATTTTCGTTTTCCTACATCTTTCGACCTTCGTTAGAAATAGAAACCGCGTTTCATCGATCGAAGTTTCTTGCGTAAAATCTTTCACTCATTCGCTCACTCATTCATAGGAACGCTCACTCTCACTCTCTCTCTCTCTCTTCGATTTCTTCGAGCGACCGGTCGACATATCCAGACGCGAAACCTTCCGTTCGATCTGGAGAAAGCGCACCTGAAAAGGTATCCGAACTTCGCCCATCTGACATTCGGCAGACGTCGGTGCGTATGCACGCGCGCAATAAAGATGCATCGTAGGCGTTTGCGTGCGCGTATCGCGTTAAGTCGGTCCCCTTGCGCTCGAAGGATTTCCCCGCAACGGTTGATCGTCCTCCACGTATCGCGAAATGTGTGTACTTAGGGTACCGTTTATCAAAACTAGT
>JAITYT010000622.1:2855265-2867686 GCA_025433975.1 Liostenogaster flavolineata | reverse complement strand
TCTCTCTCTCTCTCTCTCTCTCTCTCTCTCTGCTTTCTTTCTCTCTTTCTTTTCTTCTTTTTTAGAATAGGAACGTCGATGGGCGCGATGTCATTACTTGACGAAGAACGCGACGCAATTCAGATCTCCCTAGCGGAAAAAAAGAGGATAAATGTACAGCTTGAAGCGTGACTCGGAACTCCTTCGACGGAATGACGATTTTTACCAGTGTCTCGAACCCTCGATCGCCATCCTCGCGAAGTGCCGTTCATTTTTCCTACTTTTTCTTTTTTTAAAATTTTTGTTCTCTTTGCCGCGCTACTTAACATTGACTAATTAATAATAAATACATCAGCCGAGCTACGTTCTCGCGTAATCGACGTACACCTTTAATAATATTAATCTCTGGATATTAACGTATATTTTCTCGCTAAAATTTTCCCACTAGGTACCCCCTTCGTTTCTGCGCGGGAAAAACGACGTAGCGATCTATCGAAGCATCGGTCGTCTAACTATCCCGTGTCGTTATTATTAGTATTAATAATATTGTTATCGTCATCGTCATCGCCATTAGAATCGGTACGAAGGACGCGCGGAAGGCCGATCTCCTCGTTCGCTTTGCTACGCATGCAAGAGGTCGTAAAAGAAAAATTACACGCGGAATAAAGCGAGTCGACGATGGCCAAACATAATCTCAACGTCCAAAAGAGAAAGATCAGTTCCGTGACGACGATTGTGACTTCGCCCGTGATGGCAAATCGACGCTTCCAACTTTCTGCCTCTTTTTCGATTCTCACTCAACAATCGACGCGAGTATCTAAAATTCACAATGAAATATTTTACCGAACGTTCGAAGGCGTGTTTAACGCGCTCGTTTTCTTCTCGATCGTGCTTCTTCTGCAAAAAAAAAGAAACAAAAGGGTAAAAAAATCGTAAAAATTCCCTTAACAATTCCGAGAAAATGTCTATCGCGCAACCGTAGAACGGTAAAAAGTTAAGAATCCCTGGGAAAGGACGAAAGGCGCGTCCAACGATGCCGGCGGCGTTTCTCCCAACCGCGCGCTTCCAACTTCGCACTTCTTGTGGACGGATGTACGAACTATAATTTTCCCTACGATATTCTACTTTATCGTCCACGATTGTTTTTTTTCTCCAGAGGCGCCACGAATTCGCGCGCGAATTCCTCCGTAGAAAGGAGTACGCGCGTAGGAGGGAAATCGCGCTCGAGGATGATAAAATAACGCGCAGAAGTAAAGCGACCTTCTCTACCGCGTCACTGCGATCGGGACTCGACAAAGCGCGCACGACTCGCTTTACAATCCATATTTCTCGTTTGTTCGACGGGACAAGGTGGTATGCCTCTCACGTTGGACAGAGCGCGTACCGGAACGACCGCACGGTGCTGCCGAGGCAGCGCGGCTTTTTGAGTCACGTGACACCGCAAAAGGGGCGGAGCCTGGCGAAGCACGTCGCGCCACGATGCGAGTTGCTCCGCTCAGAATCACGTGACCGAGAAAACCGACTCCGCGTCGCTTGATATGCGCGCTCAACTTTACCCTTTCGTCCAAAGACGGCTGCCCCGGGCCGTGCACGCACGTATCTCGACTATCGACTCCTACACACCGTTCCAATTATACTCTAAATATCGCGTCTACGAGTGGTAAATTCCGATCGGTCGATGCAGCCCTTCTTTCCAAGCGTCGAGCAAGCTCGGTGGAAAGGGTTAAAGTCGACTCCTCGCTCTTTTTTTCACCCCCTCGTCTACGAGACTCGCGGAACGCATCGCCGAACCTTTCGTGCGCGATCGTCGGACGACAGCCGGTCAGAATCGATCTGTCCTTCCAATTCGTACTCGTCTATCGCATTTCGGAGACGACGGCTTTGGTTTTCTCGCATTCGAACTCGCATTTTCACGCAGCTATTGTAATGGAAATATTTTTAAGGAACTGCTAGGAATTCGTAGGAATTAGTTGGCAAATTCAAAGACTATCTGAAAAATGTGCGTTAGAATCGGGCTTGAAAGATAGAATGGAAAATAATTATACCCACGTTGTAAGGCGATTTCTAAAGAAATTATCGAATAGTCGACCGGCGTCGTCGGACGATCGAGGCGCGCGCGCGCGCGTACGCATTGTATCGCAACGTGCAAGGCGCATTCTACGCAGCAAAATTCTTACATCGATCGAAGGGGGTCTGTCTGCTATCGTCGCGTGTTACTCGCGCACGTAACGCTACCTATATACATCTAGATCTTAATCGTTATTTCCCGATAAAATTGACGTCGTTTCGCTTAACAGTGTCCACCAAACCCGTCAATAGACACGATACAACGTCGTACGATCGTGACGCGTCGTCTGGCGAGAGCAAATTTCACGCGGATTTCTCTATCGCATGATATCGCGATGTCGACGTCGTTTCAAGCTACATAAACCGAACGTCAAAATGAAATCAAGAGAATAAATAAATATGCGAATAAATATTATGAAACACTAAATCTATTCGCTATTTCGATCGTTGAATTTTCTATTAGAAATTAATCGTTTAGCGAGTAAAAATAATAGCAAGAAGAATAAATGTCAGAATTACGAGAACACTTCGCGAAGCTGTCTTCGTGGTGTCGACCGTTATCGTTATTCCGCAAGAAATTTTCATTATCCAGGAAACTATTTCGAGAAGACGTCAGTCGAGCGGTTTATCGTTTAATGTATTTGTAATGGAATTAAATAACGAAAATTACATTATCGATTCAAATTATGGTACAACTTTGCATCTATAGAAACTGGAATCACGACCTCTTTTCGCGTAGCTCGCCGCGAATGAAGTATTCATTCGAAAGACTACGTAATTTCGATGAGTTATTTAAAAACGATGAACGACGGAGCGTCCTTAAAAAATTATCCATAGCGATGGAAGGACGATCCTTCCGTCGAAAATCGAAATTTCGTTGGAAGATATTTTATCTCGACACTGCGAGAAATCGCGAGGCCGATTTCTCTCGCAACGAAGCCCGTCGCGATCGAACATCGTCCGTCGTACCTTTGACAAAGGGGACAAGGAATTAAAACATTACCCTAAGAAGAAGCACCAACGAGTCGCGAACGTTCGGTGTACTCGACTGACCATATCTTTCTTACTAGCTTATTATACCGTAGATCGAAAAGCGACCGACGACCGACGCGCACAATGGAGTCGTCGCGTCGTAAATCAATTCGCTCGTTCGACCAACGACGACCGAGAACATCTTCTCACGCGTCTCTCTAATCGTAGCAATTTATTTATACCATTCTTCTTTAACTAAGTGTAATCTAACTTACTTATATAAACTGTATACGTATAATATAATATGTATATATATATAACACTAGCGAGCTTACAATATTTACTCTATAGAATATATTTCATATTTTCCGTATAATATCGTGTACGTGATTGAGCATACATAGATAGACGCGTGCACATATCTACATACGTATGCTCAGTCATACGTAATTAGTACTTCGACTTTCATTACGTGCATCGATGTAGCAAATCTTTCTTTCGTATATTACTTATTCTCGTGCGGGAGGTTGCGTGTGTCTGTGTATCCGTGTACGTCTAGATTCGTGTGCGCGTCTTCGTGTAGGTATATCGTGCGCTTAGAACACTATGAGGTTTACCTTTCACCGAAGATGGAGATCGTTGCACGCACGGAGAAAAATCGGCGAGATTTCGGCCGTCGTCGTCGCTTCCGTCTTCGTGTCTCCATTCGATCCTCCATTCGCTTCCTCCATCTCCCATCTGTCCCCGTCCACGCATCGTTCCAATCGTTACGAAGCGTACTTATCACTGCGTTTCGAAATTCGCACGCCTCGAGAAGGGAGAAGCTGCGCAGGAAGAGAAGGAGAAACTCCGAAGGATCGCGGTCTTCGATCGTTTTCTCGAATCGTTGAAAGCGACTCTTCCAATTTATTCGAAAAATCGCGGTCCCTCTTCGTCGTCGTGCTCGCCGTCGAGGAGTCCTACGTATCGATATATATCGATATATTAGGTTGTTCGGAAAGTAATTTCGTTTTTCTTTTTTTCTTCGTTGGCTTGCTTGCAAAAGAAAAACCGATCCAGGCGATCCCTCCGTTGGGAAAAAACAAAATTACTCTCCGAACAGCCTAATACATAATATTTCGACGAATATATCGATCCAGATGCTTCTTCGCTCGTACGGCCGACGGTGTCGCGCGTAAAGAAAGAAGAGGTGAAACAAGGCGAACGCGCGATCTTCGATAACGAAAGAAAATGTCAGCGCGTTTCGTAGCTAGGGGTTCTCGTTTCGATGGCCGAGCGTCTCTTGAAAAAAAAGACGCCTCTCGATAAAATCGTTCGTATTCGTAAGCGTTTTTGCATCGCGATCGCGACGCGTCTCTTTCTCTCTCATACGCACAGACGCGCGCGTGTACACGCACTCAATCTATCTCTCTCTCTCTCTCTCTCTTTCTCTCCATTTTTCGTTCTCTCTTTCTTGCACGCTTCTTCATGGCACTCGCGCCGATGAAAAATTGAAGACATCGAAGCGACGTCCGAGTCCTCTCGGCGTATGTATCCTCGTACATTTCGATTGCGGTATCGTAAACTGGCATCCTTGAAGTGTGGGCATGGACGTGGTCTGGCATTATTATTATTAGTATTATTATTGTTATTATTATTATCATTATCAATAGCATTATTACATCTATATCTTATCACAAGTCGTCGGTCCATTCGTGGGTCCTCGACACTCTGGATGCCTGGAACAGAGAAAGAGGAAAAGAATTCGTGAGTTCCGACGTTCACGAGATATCGTGAAAAGCGAAGCGGGAGTCGCGTCTCGTTCGGCGCATATCCGCGTTTTAGCTCCAATCGATCGAATTTTCTCGATTTCGGCGACGTACGTCGGCGCTTCGAGCTCGACAACGCCTTATTAGCCGCGATATAGTCGCTCTTGGGCCGGAATACCACTTGAATAAATACAGATTGCCGAAGTTTATCGTGGAACATCGTGAAGGAACGTCTGAACCGATCGTAAACCAGGATCGACGTTTTCTTAAGTTTACGAAAAGCGTAGGAAAAAAAAATATGCAGAAAATTTGCCTCCAACGACAACCGCGATCCAGACACGACTACTTTACGAACTCACGAGATAAAAAACGCGTCCAACGATTCGTAGAGCCTCGTACAGAGATCTTAACCTTTATCGGCCGAATGAGAACTTTTGGGACCTCTTGGTTTTGCTTATCGCATGGCTTTTATTTTTTTTCAAAATATCTCTTAATTCGACTGAGATAGAGCCTAGAAAGTAAGTGCTTGCATATCCAAAATTAAGTGTCCGGAAAAATTCCGGCCAGCAGGGCGAATTGAAATGCCGGCGTTTAAAGGTTAAAAATCGTAAGAAACGCGCGATTCTTCCCTGCTCTTCGATGCGACCGACGAAGCCGCAACAAAGCGATGGAGAGGATCCGTGGTAAGAAAAGTGCGAGAGACGCGTATCCGTGTCCAAAGCGAAGGTACCGACGAGAGAGAAAGAGAGACAAAGCCGACAGGAAAAGGAAAAGCGAAGAGAGAAGAGGCATCGAATCGTCCGCCAAACGGAAGCATTGTTTAGCTCGAAGACGACGCGAACACGGAGAAAAGCGGAGGACGAGGAAGAGGCGGAGGACGAACGCGTCTCTCTCGTCCTACTGCCGCCGTCGCTTAGTCGTCCTCGTCGTCGTCGCGGTAGTCGACGTGATTTACATGCAAGCGTGCAAGCCAGGAGGCGTCGTCGCCGATGGCTTTTACCGCGCTTCGTTCGTGCGAATCGCGCCTCGCCTTCGTTTTAACACGTACGTCGCACCGATACAATCGTACGGACCGTACGTGGGACGCGAACGGTACTGTTAGCAGTCATCTCGCCGAGAGAAATCCCACGGAGTGCGCTGGACGTCGAATCCACAAATTGGATTTTACATTTGACGCGTCATTACCTCGTTCGCGAGGAGGAAAACGCGCGGAGACGGAGTGAACAAAAAATTGTCCGATGATGGAAAATAATATTTCGCTCGAGGCGTCGCGCTTAGTCTCGACGAAGGACTGACCGTCTCCGAGAGGAATCGGCACCTTTATGGACCGACGGATCCACTTTGCTCGTGGGTGTGTCGACATCGACGATAACGACCAATCCCAAACGTCGAAGTATCGAGAAATATCTACGTCGAACGATTTCTAACGAATCTATTTCACGTTTTTTCAGCTAATCTACGCTCTCCGGATTGTCGAAAATGTTCGAAACGACGAAAAAATAGTTTCCTAGTATTATACATATTTATAATTAATTAATAATTCCTAAATATTGATAATCCCTAGTAATTGCGATAATACTAGTGAAAGCCTTGCGTTATCGCGGGATCGGCGCTCAATGTGTCAACGCCAGAGATCTCTAATATTTTTGAAGAATTGGCGACAGCGATAGCCAAGTATTCGATAGAACAAATTTAATCGAGCTGCCGTCAAAGCGTCGATAGTTCCACACTCGAGCTACTGGAGGAAAGTCCTTCCACGGGTCGAAGCACGGACATGGCTTCCGCTATCGCGTCGACTTGCAGCGCCGCTCGTCACCTTGCGAACGTCGTGGCGCCGACAGGAAGAAGGGCGAGAAAATGCGAAGGAGAAAGTGAAAGGACGTGTCACGCGCACGCGTTGCCCCGGTTAAATGTCGAAATCGACGCGCAGACTAGCTTTTAACTGCGTTTTAATGATTCCAGTGCGAGGCTAGTTACAGGTGTTACCGCGTGCCGGTGCAAGCGCGGATCGAGGCCGGCGCGAGGGGCCCCGACACGCCGAGGGAAGGAGGGGCGCGTAAAGGTAAACCGCATGCTGCGAATCTGGTCGACTTTCTTGTCGCTCCCGCGCAGCCTGAGGTCGTTTCAACGATTTCATTCCGTTCGGTACGACAGGATGCACGATAACGTCTCGACTGGCGCGTTCTGCGTCCGCGAAGGGGACGCGCGATCGTTCGTTACGCTCGGTCGACCGATAACGTAAATAGATTACATCGGAAACGTTCCCTCTCTCCGTTATGGAAATATCGAATCGACGCCTTTTCGCCATTTTTCCACTTTACTTCGCGCGAACGCGGCTGCTTTCTTTCAACATTTCTTCTCCCAAAGACGCTCCTAGTATCTCGTTTTTCCAGACGTCGAAAGCGCAAAGCGAACGATCGTCGAGCGTTTAAAATTTCTTACGTCGTCGAAACCACTCGATCCCTCTACGGCGTGTGAAGAATTAATGGCGGAAAAGATTGGCGAGATCGTAGAGAGGGTGGAACGATCGTACGAAGCACTTTGGCAAATTTCTTCCGTTCCTCGGAAGTTGCGAAGGACGAAATTCGAGCGACCCAATCTGTCCCTGCGCGGTAATCGTCTCGTGCAATTTCGCGAACGCCGCTCGCTTAATCCTCGACGGTGTGTGGCGATATCAATCGTCCGGCGTGACCGTTTCCGAAGAGTTTTCGAGGCAATGGAAGCGCCAGAACGCTTAAACGCAACAATGTAAATCAAAAACATCGCCGCGTAACATTAGTCACGTTCTTTTGGTTCGCGCCACCCGGGTCCGAACGATATCGAATACCGTTGTTGGATTTAGATGCCGATCCGGACTAGAAGGAGGAATGGCCGATCGGCAACGGGAATCTCCACTGGCGACGCACACGCGAGCGTCTCCATCCTCCGCGACACGTACGCGCACGCCCACTTCCTCTTGGCGGAATGAAAGATCGCTCGTCCACGGTAAAACGTACCCCCGTTCCTGGCTAATGGATCCTGCACTTCGATTCCACCGTGTCGGTTTTTTTGGTTCCTTCCTCCCCCTGTCTTCCCACCGCGCGCTGCTCGACGCTCGATCGAGAACGAAGCGCGTTCCTCTCGCGACGACGCGATTCAGGTGCGAATGTCTCCTGGTTCTCTTGGAACGGGCATTTATGGTAAGATACTTTTTCTTTAGCGTCCTTTCAGAGTCCACGGAGCTTTTTTCAAGAAGGCATACGCTCGTTTCGACGTAAATATTGGCGAGTCGAAAAAGTATCGAGCCTCGGCTTGAATCGATACTGTTTCGACTACTCGGTATCGTAAAATCGTTTGTATCGTGCAAGATCGACTTTTGATCGGTATCACGATTTGGAGTGGCGAAGTTGTAAGAAGAACGGCAAAAGGTCATCGAACAAAATGGAAAATATGTAATTGATTAAAGCCTCCTCCTTGGTATGAAAAATTGGGTTCTGTTTCACGATTGAATTATATATTTTTTTGCCTATTCAACGTACGAGCAGTGGATAGACGCGTTTCATGGTCAAATATCGCGTAATTACGTTGAAACGAAGCACTCGAGGGTGGAATAAAATTTGCGTTTATTACTTTGAAATGGAAGATAGAAGTCGATCGGTTAAACTCGCGTCGAATTTCCATGGATACGTGGTACGCGGCGCTTTGAACATTCCTCATCGCGTTCGTTTGTCAGAATTACATCGTCGATCGGTAGAGTGACAAATGCGTGCGAACGCGAGAGGCGCGCGGGCGACTAGAGCTTTCAAGCTCTACAAGTACGAAACGCGAGAGCGTTGTTGCGACGGTGCCCGACGGACGCCTCGGTTATCGCGTTCCCTCAAGCTCGGCAGTCGTTTTAAAAAAGGGACGGAAAAAGAAAGGGAAAAGCCGGGCGTTGCTCTTAAAAAATTTGTCACGCTCGCTCCCGATCGCAAAGTGGAAAATAGGTGGTGCACGGTCGGAAGGATGGAAAAAATAGGCGCCGCCTGGGCCCCTGGGTAAGCGCGACGTCGAGAGTTTTTAATACTTTTAATTTTCATTCGGTTACGACGTTTCTATACGTCACTGACACCGGTCGAAAAAATAGCGGAGCACCGGAACGTCGATGTACGATCGAACGTCCGATACGAGGCAGAAACCGGAGCAAAAATTCGTAGTCGAGTGAATTACGCTGAGTTACGTGTCGTTACGCAATGGTTTGTGCATTCTCTCTCTCTCTCTCTCTCGCGGCGACACGGAGAGAAAAAAAAGGGAAAAAAGATGACGCAGCGGTAGAAAGGGACGGAATTTATAGCATGGGCTTTTGGTTACGTTACATTTTGAAAAATTGTCACCGACCGAAATTACAGTTCCCGCCCACGCCCGTACATTTTGGCACGTGTGCATCGGCCATATTTATTCCCGTGTCCCACGTGTTCTTGGAGAGAGAGCCGGCACTCACCGGTGTCCCCGATTTCAAACGTTTCCCGAATCCCCTCGCGTCCCGCGCCTTCATATATACATTCGTATATACATACATATATACAATATATATATATATATATGTATGTATGTATAAGCTCGTACCGCGAAAGCGCACTCGTACAATTTCGACCGACGTTTATCGTTCCGCCGAGCGGAGCCATTTAATATCTTAAATCGTAAGGGTGGAAAGTTTAACGGATGAGCCCTTTAAGACGACCGCTTTTAAGATCTTGTTTCGCATTGTCGGTTGCTCGAGCGCGGCACGACTACTGCCAAGTATTCGATCTACGCGTCGGACTTCAGCGAATTCAACCAACTACGATATCGACGTACAATGTTTCGAGACATTACGTCACCAATGAAATTCGCGCGGTGAGAAAAGCGATCGAATATTCTAATTTCGCGAGACGATCTCAACCAAAAGTATCCATCGGTAAAATCCATCGAAGCTTCGATTCGTTCGATCTTACGATAATTAACACCAAAAACACGACGAGTAGGTCGTTCGGAAGGTAATTTAATTTTTTTTGTTTGTTTTTCTTTTATGAAAAACTGTTGGGAAAAAACGAAATTACTTTCCGAACAGCCCAGGCACGACTATGAAAATACATGGAACTATAAATACGCGACTTTGCGCCTGGCTCGAAACGACATAATGAAGAATGACGTAGTTAAAAGTAGGGAACTCGAGGCCGGAGAACTGGACGATACTCGGGTTCGACGTAAGAGGGCGACACGCGGCGGGCCACTCGGAGGATGACCATTACCCAAGGATTACGAAGCCCCTCGGGCCGCGTATCGTTCTTATTGTTGGAGATACGCGGAGTAGTAGTGGCTCGGCATCGCTAGCAAATAAAAGGACGAGAGCGCCGTAGTCGCATCGAGGAACGAAAGAAAGAGGAAGCGCTGTAGGGTGGACGAGGGACGAGGGACGAGGTGCCGCGGTCCTTTCCAACACGGTGGAGGGGAATCCTGTGCCACGATCACCACCACCACGACTACGACGAGGACGAGAAGCGTCGATGGCTGTGTGTCGGTGCAGGAAAATGGGAGGATAGGTAGGAAGATATCGGAGGGGGAGGGAGGGGTGGCCACGTGGCGCCGCGGCGCGCCGTTCCGGCGCCGACGTCCCGCACACCCCCAGAGCTCGCTTCGACCCCTCGCCCCACCGTCCACCGACACCGACGGATCTCTTCTCTTCTCCTTTTCTTACTCTCCTTATCTCGCCTCTCTCCTTCTCCCTTCCTCCTTTGGAGAGAAAGACCTCTCGTCTCCTTTGTTCCTTCCTTTTTCCTCTTTCTTCCTCTTCCTCTTCGTCTTCTTTTTCTTTCTTTTTCTTGAGTTCACTCGTACTCGCTGGGACGATCGGTCCGCTTTCAGGGTTGAGGCTCCTTCGCGTTAGCCGACGCTCTTCATCTCGACTTTCGAATATCGACCTTACGAGGGAAGGAGCCATACGCTTGGCTTCCTGGCGCGACCTTCGATCCGTCGAGATTCGCCGATGCATTTTTCGGTTCGGCCGATACGCCGCTGCTACTCTGCTGCTGACCGCACTTGGAGGAGGCGCCAGGCCGCCGGAAAATCGACGACGGTCGCAACCCCTTGACCTTAAGTCGCGGACCCTTGCCTCGCGGACGTGCGGACCTTCGCCTCTGGATTGCGACGAAATCGACATCGTTAATGATGTTCATTGCTCCGTGATTTTCAACGATGACGGGGGGATGAGAAGGAAGGCGATTTATCTCGCGTTAAATACGATTTCGAGATTTTCCGAGAATTTTCGATTTTAACGCGTGAATCTTTTCCGTATCTGATCGCTCTTGCGAAGATTAGAAACTGTCGAGTTTGGATTTTGGAATTCAATCGTCGGGAAGGCAGCTTCGTTTTATTTAAAAAAAAAAAACCGTCGAACGATTCGATTCTCACGGCGAACTTAATGGAATTTCTATCGACGTGGATGCGACTTTAAAATTATTGAAAGAGGAGCCACGAAGGACGTTAATATTCTGTCTCCGCACGATGGAGCATGACTAAGCGAACGTATCGATTCCGCGAAGAGAAGAGAAGAGAAGCCGGCACGACGATACTTCCGCGACTTTCCTGCATCGATGCCGCCCTCGCCTGTCATCCCGGGCTCCCGAATAAGCGGAACGTTTTTGAGATAGCTCTGCACGTAGCGCGTTCTTGAGTCTCCCTTGTTAGGGTGTTCGATGACGCCAGAGAGGAAAGAACCTTTCTTGAAAGGAGAAGAACGTACGGACCTCTTTACCCGATTCACGAGAGATTAGAGAAAGAGAAAAGTTGGCCTTGACTTCGGTCGTTCTGACGAGTAATGTGCCGAAGAATGGGATTCCGGAAACTCGAATTAGCACTTTTTATACCGCTTGTACGTCCGATCTTCGAGAAGATTTCCACGAGATTAACCTCTCGTGGAATCGCTAAAGCTGTCGTCTCGCGAAAGAAATTCTGGCTGGTCGTTCGAACGATCTGTTTCGCGTAAAAATATCGCGTGAAAATTATCGCCGAGAGAAACGAAATTGCGAAATTTTCTACGTTTTAAATAAATACGTTTTATTTATTTATTCTATTATTTTTTATTATATTATATTATAATATATAAATGAAATAAAAAAATACGTAGAAAAAAAAATCCGCAACGTATTTTATTCCCACCGCGTTTTATTTATTTATCTTTTTTTCTCACGAGAGACAAGTAAATCGCCAGTGCAACACCGAAATAATCATCGTTGAAAAATATATTTACATGGCGTATATTAACCCATGCCCGTCAAGACAACGTAATTCTTTAATTTCGTAAAAACGTGAATGCGATGAAAATTATTCTTTCGAAGGAAGAACGAAGAAATGTCGAAACTGTTCTTTCGAAGAAACATCGACGATCGTTCGCGTCGCACGACTACCTCTCGCGATTCTATCTCACGAAAACTTGATCCATTGGCCTTCCCTCGCGTTAAAAACTGCCATTTCTCAATATAATTGCAAGATTACCTCGCCGTTCGTACGATCGCGAACGAACGGCGCTCGAGAAATCGTAACACCGATATCGCATCGTCCAGTAGTCACGGAAGACGCATCGCGGATAGAAAAGTGGAAGGTGCCCTCGATGAGTCGGACGGAAGCGCGGCGTGTACGTACCTACGTACGTATGGTGC
>JAITYT010000622.1:2799791-2822544 GCA_025433975.1 Liostenogaster flavolineata | reverse complement strand
GAGAGAGAGAGAGAGAGAGATAAAAAGAGTTAAAGTATTTATCGTGAGCGCGCTCTGGCGAGTACCGGTGAGGATGCTTTTACGATCGACTGCCATCGCCGATTCCTTTTCCCTTTCGCGTCGTGACAGACTCGTCGTAGGGTCTCGATGGCGATCGAGCCATTCCAGTCATCCAGTCGCGCGGGGCTATACGGCAGCACTTTACAGCCCTATCATTTCCCCCGCCTTTTATCGGCGGTACGCTACGAAGATGAAGACATTTTTGGCGCCACCATTCCGATTTTTAGATCTAGACGCATCGCGTTTACAGACGGCATCGCGATAACGAATTACGGAAGGATTGCCACGACGAAGCGCGCCACGCCTTCGATTTTCCATCGGGAAATTCGATTGGATTTTACGTCGTCGAACGCGTCACCACTGGAACGTATGAAAAATCGACGCGAAAATCGGTCCGTTGGCGAATCTCTAGCCGAAATCGGTAACGTTTTCATCGATATTATCGCTGAAAGCTTGCCGATTGGAAGAAAAATCTAGCGACGTTGATCGGTATCGATCGTCGGCTACGCCTTTACGTACTACGAGCTATCGAAGAGTAAAAAAAATCACCAAGCGGGTCGACCGGAAGTGGTTTTCATTTCGATTCGGTCAAATTCAGTTCAACGCGATGCCTTAACACTAAACGTGTTACTTTTCCCGGTGTTATTAACATTAAAAGTGTTAATTTTCCGAAAAAAATGATGTACAACATACACTAATAAGATAGTCAAACGTGTATTTTTCATTTTTATAAGCGACACAAACAATTAGAGTAAATTTTTAAAAGGGTTATTCGACCCCACTTGGTACGTTTAGTGTTAAAACAATGCGAAACCGATTCTCGTCTCCACTCGTAGTCTCGTGCGCGAGGACTATCGATTTCGAAAAAAAATACGTTTATCGCTTAATACGCTAACTTGTTCTCTCTTTCTTTATTTCTTTCTCTCTCTCTCTCTCTCTCTGCCGCCTTCTCGAGTTTTGGTGACGTTTCTGTACCGCCGCGTCGAGAGACATTTTATTCGTCGGAGCCGTCGGCGCGAACGACGTTCCTAACGACCGGATGCTGCGGAAGGAGCGGACGATTCGGAGCGACGGAAGTAGAAGGCGTCTCGAGGCGTATCGTTGCGGTTTTAACACGGCGCGCCGATACGCGCCGCTCCGTTCGATCGGGTTCGAGAGAGCGCGGTTCCGCGGTATAAGGCGACACGCAAGCGAACGCGTCCAAGGGAAAAAAAACGAGGAGAAGCGAGGAGACGAGGCGAGTCGAGGGCGCGGAGGGGGAAGGACAAAGGCGGACGCCCGTAAAAACGGACGAGCGAATAAAAAGGACGAGACTGGGACGAGGGGGTGGCGGAACGTTACGGGAGAAGTAAACGGCCGTCGCTGTCAAGTAGACGAAGAAGAAGAAGAAGAAAAAGAAGAAAAAGAAAAAGCATTGGAGTAAAAAGAAGAGTAGACAAGAGAAAACCGAAAACCTCGAGGAAAGACGCGTCGGGGAATCGGCAGACGCCATCGAGAACGGAACTTTTACATTGATTGCTTATCGATGGTAGCACGAGGCCAAGTGGAGAACCTCAGATCGGAACCGAGTGGCGCGATACGGGCCCCCTTCAAAGCGGTGGATCTACGCGTCGACGAGGACAAGATGAGAGAGAGAGAGAGAGAGAGAGAGAAGAAGGACGGAAAATCTCGTCGGGCGTCTCGAGTAGTTTTAATCGACGTCGACGGCGACACGATCGTTAAACGATCGAGAACGACTTCCGGGAGGCGAAAAAGGCGAGGAGAGAGGGGAGAGGCAGTCGAAGATCGACGCATCGGAGTTCGTGGCCGCCGATAAACTCCGGCACTTTCGTCAAAATCCCTATAAAACCGACGGAAACGGTCCTCGAGGACCGACGACGACTGCGAAGATGTCGGATTGGAAGGGAGATGATCTACGACGAGAGGACAGGGGCCGAAGAGGAGGTCGAGAGGACGGGGATCTGGTCTTTGGTTATCTTCTTCTCGAATGGACTGTATAACGCGCAATTTATGGCGGACGCGAATGCGTTCTCTCTCTTTTTGCGTTTTTCGAGAGGAAAACGCCGATAAGGCGGCACCGAGAGTCCATCTCGTACGAAAGTGCGTTGTGGAAGCGTTCGACTAGCTTCGCTATGCTGCGGGTGGTCGACTCGTCTCGGGACTCCGGTCGCGTGACGACGCGGCACCTTCTCCCTAAGACCTAGCATTTATTAGGTTGTTCGGAAAGACGTTTCGTTTTTCCCCAACAGTTTTTCATGAAAACGACATAAAAAGAATATAAATAACATTTTTGCATAAAAAAAAAAAAAACGAAATTACTTCTCGAACAACCTACAGGGTGACCAATGGGAATGTTTTAAAAGTAAATAGTTATTACATACGATATTTTTTGGCAGGATTATTGATAATTTTGGTACATATGGCACTTGTACCGTTACAACGGTGTTGTAATTTTGTGTATTTCGATTGCTAAATTATTATATTTCTTTTTCATATATATGCCAATAAAGAGCTTAATATCAAAGCTTAATATTAGTCCAACAGTTTTCTTTTCGAATAGATCGCGAAAAGCGAGCCAGACGAAGAATCGTCGTCGATGTGACTCGTACGAAGTAAAATTAAAAAATACAAAATTACGGGATAATCATTCGTCCCGGATTGACCGGTGACGCAAGTGTCGCTTTTATTTATTCCCGAAGGGCTGGGATCGATCGACACGAGAGAAGAACGCTTCTCGTGACACCGAGTTAGAAACTGGAACGAAGGAGACGACCGTATCTGGTATTCATTGTCGTTGCGGGAAGTATGCGATCGCGTTCGTGCTCGATTATCGTCCGATTCTACGTGGACGAATGTTTCGTTAGGCATATCCTCGCGGAAAGACGCTTCGTCAGAGAGAATTCGCAATGATCGCGATGGACAAAGAGGTACACGATTTGAATGATGGATGACCGGTCGTCGGTCGACGCCGGCGCACGAAACCTTCAATCTTTAATGTCCCGCGCGGATCCAAGGATGAACGATCAGACGAGCCTAGACGCGATCGATTGGTTCCATATCGAGCAACGGGCCGTGGTACGTCCATTTGGAGACGGCCGAATAGCGACGAATTCAACGCGACTCGCCTATCGAATGAAGATTTCAAGGGAAAAATTCAATTACGATGCGACGAAAATTCTTTCGATAATTCGAAGCAAATGAGCTCCTCGAAGGGACGACGAGATCGAGATCTTCGAGCGTTTGGCGTTCGTACGATACGCTTCTCCGCTGCAACGCGAAGCGAGTGACATTTACGCGTCCGTGGGACAACAGGCGGCCAACCAAGGAAGGAAACGGAGGTCTATTTTCGTGTCCGCGGATGTGGCTTATGTATCTTGTCCCTCGGTAGGCCTCTTCCTCGCGAGGGTTCCCCCCACCTTCAAACTCGCGGTCTGCCGGGCGTGTACCGAAGAACGACGTCGCTCGACCTACGAATTAATCGACCGACCGATTACGACGGATAGCGCGGTATCGTTCGACTTGAAAATAAAAAAAAAAGGAAGACCGATAGCGCGTTACCTCCAAGGAAGAAAGATTGGCCGAGGTGGGGGAAAAAAAAGAAAAAGAAAAATAGAAAATCGAAGATAGCGCGAAGGACGACGACGATTCTCGAGTGGAGACGCACTCGAGATTGTCTCGCTTTGATCGAGTATCTTCCGATTAACGCGAAGACGACGACTAAGCGATCGTCGCGGGTAAGAGAAAAATTCGTCGTGGACTCGTTCGCTTCCGTCGAGACGATTGCGAGCCAAGGAGCAAGAAAACGCGGTCGTTTCTGCGTCCCGAGTGTCCTCCAAACGATTCCGCGGCAACGATTAACTTCCGCGCTAACGGCTGATTAGATAACGACCGATCGGGAGGCGATACCGCCAGGAAGACCATCCCATCGGCGATACCACCATACCGGTACGAACATCGCGAGTAAACATTAATTCAATTCCATTGACGGAGTCAATTTCGTAAAAAGCATTTGCCGAACGGTCAAAGAAGGATCGACCGTGTCGTATGTATACCACTTATAGCCGAGCATTCCTAGATGCATGTCCACCCCAAGCGACAGAGATGCACGTCGCCCGTCCCACGGACGGACTGACGCATTGCCTCGTTACCAGCGGAAGACGGACGAAGGATGTCCGATCCAGTCGATATCCAGTTTGGTATCGTTCGGCGATCGAATCGCGAGGGATTAAGCCGTTTCAGGAGGCTCGTCTAATTTCGAGACTCGAGCGAGTACGACATTTTTCTGCGAGTACTTCGACGCACCGCGTGACAAGTCGAGCGAGGTCGAATGTCGATCGAAGTCTCGGTAACGTCGTGAAAGCGATTTCGCTCTGCAATCGCCTGGAAATTAGACGATGGAACGAAAGTATGAAGTAATCTCGCGAGAGTAGCGGCGATTTCGGCGCGTTCGCCGATCGAATCGCCACTACAAGATGGTCGGAGGTGGCTGCGAGTTGGAATCGTATAAAAAGCGAGGGATTAAACCGTTTCAGGAGGCTCGTTTAATTTCCAGACTCGAACGAGTACGAAATTTTTCTGCGAAATCTCAGGAACCTCTCGAATCGCCTAGAAATTAAGTGAGACGAAAGAAAGAAGTAATCTCGCGAGAGTAGCGGCGATTTCGGGCGTTCGTCGCGCGCGTCGAAGAGACAATAATGGTCGATTGCTTCCGGAAGGAATCCGCGTTCAGCCGCGAGTCGGTGAAATCGCTCGCGACTGTCGGACGGGATAAGAAGACGCGACGCGATTGGTGAAAGGATCGAGAGGATCGCGATAGTTTCGCGAGGGTCCGCGAGCTCGTCTCTCCGCTCGTTCGGCGAAAAAGCCGGGAGGATTTAGGGGGTCGGAGGTCGGTGCGATCAGGACGAGTCGATACCGCGAAATCCCGTGACAAGGAGGGAATCGGTTAATTCGCTCGGTGACCAACGGAACGGGGCTACTATAAAGCGGATTCCGCTCGATTGCAAGCACTCAAATCAGAAATCCGGACTGGCAGCCAAATGCAGGATCGAACGTCGTCGTACGGGGGCGTACGATTTCGTTCGCGCTAAAGCGGAAAAGCGAGGACGAGGGGGAGAAGGAGGAGGAGGAGAACGACGACGGCGACGACATCGACAGGGAGAGAAGATGGCATTCGTTCGACCGTACGGGGGAGAAGGACGAATGGAGGAGCAGCTTGGGAGGAGGAAAGAGACGAACGAAGGGAGACAGTCGAGGGTGACAGGAGAATGGGGTAGTCGAACGCGAGGACGCGGATAAGGGAGAAACAGTGAGCCAATTCACTAATCCTGATTTCCGATCGCGTACGTCCATTCGCGTATTTACGTTAACAGCTCCAATCAGTTTCCTCTCCATTTCCTTATTTCGAGATAGCCCACGGTTAGCCAGCATCGGTTACCTTGCCTCCATTCGAGTCGAAAGATTGGCATGCTGCTAGACGTCTTCGCGGTGGATCGTGCGGGTTAAACACGGGTAGTTAAATTTCTTCTTATCTTAATTTTTTTTTTTTTTTTAAATTATTCATTCTTCGAATTTTTTTCCAACTCTTTCGATACCCGCGTAAGCGATGCGACCCTTAAAGACGGAAGAAGTTCGCGGAAAAAAAGTCGGAAAACCTTCGAACTGCGGACTGGAGTTACCCCTAATCTTCGTGCTCTTCCTCCTTTCCATCGGTAATAGATTCCTTTATCGAGCGAGGCAGTCTAGACCAGCCGGCCGGGCTGGTCTCTCTTTATCGCGGCTGAAATATCGGGGAAATAGAAAAACGGCGAGCGATATGGTGGAAAAGTTCAAAAGTTTCTGACGACATAGGTGCGGATAATTGATCGGGCCACTCGCGGTTTCCTTCCCGTTGTTTTCCCAACTTTTTGATCATCGATAGCCGCTGTCCCCGTCCACCCGATAGGCCGGTGATTCCCGAGATTCTCATAAAAATATCACTTAGAGAAATGGAACTTCCTTATCGTCTTCCATTCTTCCATTCTCCTTTTCTCTGCCGCGCGAAGTCTCGTCGCCCGAGGAGCGCGCTAAAGGGTTCGACGCTCAGGTCCACGACGATGGCTCATCCGACGGTCGGTCGCGCGTAAATTCGTCCTTCGACGTCGAGACGAAGTCGCGATCGATCCATCGATCGATAAAATCGTTACGCGCCGCGCTCGAATTTTCTCGCCAATTCGAGAGACGAGCAGACGCGTTGGCCGTCTGGATGGAAGAAGAACTTGGAACGAAATTTATTCGAAGGAATCTCCGCGGTATTTCCTCGAGGACATTTTTGTCTCTTGTATACGATATACGGAAGAGAATACGGTCAGGAGTGGAAAAGGCTTTCGTTCAAATTAGATATCCGGGAGAGAGAGAGAGAGAGAGAGAGAGAGAGAGAGCGCACCGATTTCCCCACGATTTATACGTGCCAGTATTTTTGCGCAATTTGTGCCGGTTATGAGGACGCGGAGAAGCGGCACGGTTCCACCCTGAAAAATATAGCGCGAATTTATCGCGAGGGACCGCCGCCAGTCTTACCGTCACCAACCCCGTCCTTCTCCACCCTCTTTCCCGTCTAGGCTCCTCCACCACCTCCGGCGCATCTTTCTCCGTCATCTTTCTCGCATCGTCGTAGACTGGATACCTATTATTCGTCACTGTCCGCGGATTGACCCGCGCGACGCGGCCGGCGCGCCTTCCTCCGCGCAGGAAATTATCCCTCTATTTTACGAGCGGCTCCTCGCGCGATCTCGAGTGCCTCCACGCACCCCCATCGACGTCGATCCGCGGTAGAAATGGAGGGAGGGGATCCTGACCGCGGCGAAGAAACGGGCGATAGTCGAATTTCGCGACTTCGCTCACGATTAAGCTGGCGATAAATTATAGCGAATTTCCCGCGTATATCTTTACGCTCCGTTTCTTATTCGGGACGTCGCGTATAAATGGCGGTGCCACGGGCCAACCTAAAAACCTCCGTATCTTCTCGGCGACGAAGGAAACGCGATGCACGAATTTATCGTCACTTTTATCGTTATCCTTATTAGCCATTTCCTCCCCCCACTTTCCATGCGTTACCTTCCCGCTATAAGGCGACTCCGTAGCTCTTAGGAATTTTCGAGATTCTCGAAAATCGCGATCGAAAACGTCGTATCCGAGAAATTTCTCGGCCGAGCGGGGAGAAACCGTTAAGACGTTGCACAGGAATGTCCTAAACGAAGTTGTATTCTTCGTCTATGGTTTAAATAAATCTATCACGAATCGTCTAGCTTGAGCCAAATTTCAGAGGAAAGCTTATAAAACTATCCTTATTTCTCGACTAACTATCTATATTCTATAAGATCGATATAAAATGGAAGGACGACGAGGCGAAGATTCGCCTTTTTTCATGAAAAATTCGTAATCGACGACGTAGGAATCGACAAAATCGCGATGACTTCGTCGGAGGAGCAAAAATCGAGAGCCACCGAAATCTCGGAGAACGTGGAGGGTTACGACGGCAGTGGCGTAGACGAACGACGAGCGTTGCAACGAGTAGCGCTCTCTTTGCTCTCGTCTCCTCCCTTCTTCTTCTTTTTCTTCTTCTTTCGCTTCTTCTCCGTCGAGTCCTACGTTCCACTCTCCGTATTCTCGTGTTCACCTTCCCTTCTTCTTTTTCCCCTCTTTTGCAGCGTTCCATCGTCTCTTTCCGCCTCTGGAGATCCCTTACGTTCGCTCGCTCGCTCGGGAACAGTGGTAATTCACGCGAAGGCATGATGGATGCCCTCGACGCCCACGCGGCGTCGCGACGCCTGGGCCAACGTCGAATCTTCCTAACGGTTACGAACGACTGCGCCTCGACTCGTACCGCGCCGAGAACCAAATTCGAGACCGAGAGAGAGAGAGAGATCCCGGGAAATTTAGATGGCTCTTCAACGAGCGATTTTCGCTCGCCCGAGAAAGTTAAGAGCTGTACAAGTTTTCTCGATCGGTCGATCGGCAACGCGAAAGACGTATCGTCTCGTTCGACCGCGAGTTCTAACGGTGATAATTCGTGGAGTGACGATCGTTACGCAAGGATGTAAAAGTAAAAGGAAGAAAGAAAAATCCGTGACACAGTCGAGGAAGCGTTACGTCGCGACGTATATTTCGCGGTGTAATAATAGTTATATAAAACATAGATAAACTACGTCGCAGTAAGGACGCCTCGGGTGAGGAAGAGAGGGAAAGAAAGAGAAAAAAAAAAAAAGGAAGAAAGAAGGAGGAAAAGATGGTCCCTCGTCTTATCGCCGTGACAATGTTACCATAATAGACGCGCGTTTGACAATTTTCTTGCGCGTTACGTAAGATGTGCGAATCACGCACCTAGAAGTACGCTTTAACGCCGGATAAACGGATCAACCGCGAAGATAACGCGCGGCAGAAATATTTCATCGTGACTCGTTGGAAAATATTTAGCGAATTCCATCGTCCCGATTAGATTATCTTCCAAGAACTAACAGGGAGTAGTCATGGCGCTTCGTCACATCGATCGACCGGTCTACGCCTCTATCTACTCGATTAATAATATCGAAATTAATGATGGAAGGCGCACGAGCGCGATCTTCTCCCGTTATCTTTCGCTCTCGATCTCCATCCTTGTCTCGAGCTTCGCTCGTCCACAATTCGACGACGTAATTCGGCTGTGCGTCGTTTAAACGTCGACGATAAAATTTTCCACGGAACGACGACACCACGAATCGTTCGAGTCGACTCCCTTGGACGCGTACGAACGGAAACTACGCGAGGCAAGCTTGACGTTATCGATAACCCTCCTGAGATATCGACTTTGGCATTTCAAAATTGATTATAAGTCGTAGCCGTCGCCTATCGCGGTGACGAAAATTCTTCGAGCTCTCTCGAGATAGCAATTCCATCCCGGTTTATTCTTCATCAATTTCCATGGATACGAGCTCGATGGGATTACACTAAGAGCCCGATGAACTGCGGTAAATTCGAAATCGTCGAAGTCGTAATCGGAGAAAATATTCGGTGCGTGGTAGGAAACGTTTAATGGCAAGCGAGAACGTGATTCTCGTATTTTCGATCTTTCGAAATGCCGTTGAACGACTTGGAATCGTCAACGAACGTTTCTCAATCCGAGATTGAAGTATCAACGAAAAACGCGAACCCGATGATTTCACCATCAATCGCAATAACGAAAGAAAAGAGGTCGAGTTCATCGAATGCATATCGATCGGATTTATTTCTTTCTCTCTTTCTTTTTTACTTCGATGCGCCACCGTCGTGATAATAACTAAAGACCAATGAAACGACGATGAATAGCGCGACACGACGCGTACGTATTGGCGACGGCAGAAGAACCAAAGAAAATAGAGTATCCAGAACGAAGCACCTTGACATCATTGATAACGACGTCCAACTGTAATATCTTAGCTCGTCGTTCGTTATCTCGCTCCTCGACGACGCTTGGAAGGGCTCGATCCAACGTACGCGCGAAATGGACAGGAAAATGGCCGAACGTTTCGGACCATTTCCGGAGCACTATCCTTCGTTCGCGACGGATAATCGATGGATCGATCACCAAAGCGTCGATCGCGATAGTTAGATCGATAGAAGTCGAATTTGTGGTGCTCGAGAGTGGGACTAAGCTCGTGTTCGAAGTCGTCCAGAACGAGCCTACGATCGTGTCGCGCGCGTTTTTGATTAATCTCATCGTAGGCGGAGTTCATGGCTGCCGTGAGTCAACGACGGCTTGTCGTGAAACGATTCTCGATCCACCCGCCATCGCGAGCAAGATGTTCGATTTCTTATCGTTAATCTTGCTTCGAATCTTCCGTACTTGAGCGTTACTCCGCGCATCGTTTCCATTATCGATGTACCGCTAATTAAATCGCGCATTGACCAATCGAAAAAAAGTATATAGTCTTATGTGTATATATATTATATATCGAACGTTACAGATAACGTTATATCTCGAAGATACGATGATATATAATATCTTTATATTCTTGTTTATGTGGAACTTCATAACGTGTCATTGACGATAGAGTACTCATTAATTCAAAGCTTCGTGGTCATCCATATTCATCGAATGTATTGGATAGGTCAAGAAGAAAGAGCGAGAGAGAAAGGCGCGATTCGTCATTTGGACACGAGCAATTTTACGATCGCCAATAACGAAGCCAATCGTGGCTACCTATAGAAAATCGAGAAGGAGTGGGAGATAATCGATTCGAAATAAATTTCTTCTACGGAAATGATTAGACTCGGTTGTTTCATCTTCTCGAGATACCGATGAATTCTTTCGATGTTCCTTCGAAGATTTCTACGCCATTGCGAAGAATCATCGACTGCAATTCATTTTTCTCGCAGCGGAGCGATCCAGCGATTCTTACACCTGTTTACGATGGAAACGGTGCCTGCACCGTCGTCGTAATTAATAGTCGCGCGTCTCATGGCGGGAGTCAACGCGAAGATTTAAAACGACATAGAATCCGTCTGAAAGGATGTTTTGCTCTCGTGGACTCTGCGATGGATAAGAAGAAGGAAAAAAGAGGGAAAAAAGGTGAAAAAAAGACAACATCGAAATATTAATAACGTCTCCATTGGTGATCGTTCATCGCTCGTTTGCGTTTTCTCGCGCTATCTCTCTCGAAGAGGTGGAGCCGCGAGAGGGTGGAGGAAGAAGCTAAGAAAGACGAGGAAGAGGTCGAATCTCGGCCGGATCGACCCCACGATCGCGGTACGCGAGTCATTAATTGTCGTCGCTAGGTGGTAGCGTTAATTGATCGCTTAAGCGAGTGTTCCGGATCGCCAACGAAAAAAACTCCAGCTCGTAGCCCTTTCTCTGCCCCTCTAATTCCTTCCACCCCTCCCTCGGGCTCGGCCAGCAGCCCTCGCAGATCGTCAGCTTGTAAAGAGGGAACAGCCGATTTAGTGTTTTCGCGATAAGCGTTTGCCTGCATAAAAATAGCCGTTGCCCCGCAAAAGGGAGACCTTTATCGGTTGGCCGCGATAGGGCGCCGGGTTTACGGACTAGTAGCGCGCAATAAAGGGACCAAAGTTGTAAAGCGGGACACCGCGAGACCGACGACGACGACGACGACGACGACGACTACGATGACGAGGAAAAGAGGAGGAAGAAGAAGGAGCGGAACAGACAAATGGAAAAAGAAACGTAGGAAAGAAGGAAGAGACGAGCCGAAAAAAAAGGAGAGGACAAAAGAAGGATGAAGAGACGAGGGCGGATTTAACGGAGTCGTAAAGCGGCGTAATAAGAAAAGAAAAAGGTGGAATCGCACTCGATCGGCCGTGCCGATACACGAGCGGTTTATTAATCGTCGGTGCAGTCGATGCATCGTCCAGAAGGAAAAAGAAGATCGACGGTGCCTCTCTGAAAAGAGGTTAACGGATGACGAGCGACTAGACGCGAATGGACACCGGTTTGAGTCTGTTTAGCTAATCGAAGCCTCGTCGTACCTCGGTGAGATCCTGGATCGATCGTCGAAACTCGACGGAAACGCGATCGAAAGTTCGAAGCATCGAGAACCTCGCGAAAATCGCGTGAAAGTGGAAGGAAGAAAGTCGACGGAATCTCTCGATGAGAAAGGGATAACGCTCGAAGTGTGATCAGACGGATGGGCTTCGGATTTAATCCATTAGGCCTATCGAAGTACCGTTGAGTACGTCGACGAGGAAAACGAAATTAAAGAAAAAAACGCGTCGTCCGCGATCTCGTTTGTCTAAACGAGCTCGAGATCCATCGTCTCGTTCCTCGCGGCGAAAAAACATCGACCGATCGCGTCTGAAAATGGAAAAGGTTCGTCTTTCGCGCGTTATAACGGTCTCCCCTCTCCCTTCGTCCAACGATACATCGAGTAATTAGATATTTCTTTGATTCGAGGACAGTGGTGAGGCGCGACGGAAGTCGGACCGACGTTTAAAAACGCGACGCGAACGATCCTTGATACGATTTACGCGCGAGCTCCATCATCACCGACGAACATAATGAAACGCTCTTAATGAGAGCCGAAGTTGCTTTGAAAGGCGATACAGTGGAGTAAGCAGTTCGCGGTCGGAACGCGCTTTTTACCACGATCAAAGGACACCGCGTTAAACGTAATTTGCGTGCAAGTACGGCAGACACGATGATGTCGCGATCCTCTGTCACGGACAGCGCGGATAAGTTTTCGATGAAACGCGGGTCAATTTTATTCTTCGCGCTTTTCGCGTCGATCCACGAATAACCTCGTCTTCGAGATCTTCCTTTCTGTCTCCATCACGGACTCTTTCACGGCCTCTTTCACCCTCCTACCCCCACCAGGACAATTTCGCAGCGACTTCACCTCGGACAGGTCGTAATCGCGTCCGAGACGCTCCAGCCCTGGACAAACAACAAGGAGGTTACGACCGGTGTTATTATCGCGATACGAGGAGGAGATAGGTGCATTTTCCATTGGACTTCCGAGTAATCCAGATCGACGATCGATCGTACCGTCGCAGAGCGAACGTCGTACGTTCAACGCGACGACGACCGATCCAGTGAAATCGTCGGCAATAAGGGCGGACGTTAATATTCCTAATGAGATAAAGACTGCGAGCGCGCTCGTATTTCGAATCGCATGACAGGTGATTAATAGCTGGTCGTTCGAATTCGCCGAGCGTGGATATGCACGCGGCGTATGCACGTCGAGGGCGGAAAGAAGCGCGTTTACGAAGCGCTTTTCGACGAATTTACCGCAACAGTCGCGGCGAAGAAGCGGTAGTTTTTTTTTTAGCGAAAATATTCGGAGTTATAGTTATATTAGGTAGGTGCATAGGAAATGTCGGATTTTCTTTACACGCGAACGCTTGTCTTCCTGTTCTCGTTATGCTTTTCTTTTTGGCATAACCACGTTTATAGTCGTTTCGTCCATTGCCACAGAGTCACAGAGAGAACAAAAAAGATTTTCTCAAAAGCGTTCCATTTTGTTATTCGCTTTGAATTTCGTAAGGATATGAATTCAACCGATATTCGTGTAATTTTCTTACAAGAGTATAAACTTGGCAATAACGCTGCAAAAGCTGCACGCGATATAAGGCGGACGTTTGGGGAGAGTTTTTGTTAACATTTGGAACAGTTTTTACGGGCTAAACGGTATGAAAACGAAGACAAACTGAAAAATTCCAAACGAGAGTTTATCGATCGTAAAGATCGGAATTTCTTTAAGACGGTCATCTATGGGTTAAAATCTCCTTGGGAAAACGAACATCGAAGCGAACGAAGCATATTTCTATCGAATAAAGAGCTTTTGAAAAAAAGATATGCAGTTTTATATATTCACTTTAAAATACGACGTTTCATACGCACCAGCCTAATGCGTGAAACGCCTCGTATCGGGAGAAAAGAAGAAGAAAAGTGAGATAGAAGCGAGCGAACGGCTAGAATAGACACGAAGGCAGAAAAAAAAGGGAAGCTTTCGCGTGGAAAAAAAGAAGGAGGAAAGATCGCGACGATCCATCAAGCGCGTATCTGTTCGGTCGCGAGGGAAGGAGAAAATCAGCGGGACGTCCAAGAATCGAGAGGTTTCCGTGCGTGCAGGAGAAGACAGTACGAGCCTTCTCGCTTCCTGATGACCCTCTTATCACGGCCGGTAGAAAAAGCAGCGGCTCGTTCACGAGATGAGTCTCGGAGTCTCGTTCCGGCTTGACGTCGCTTGAAAGGACGTCTCGAGATATATTTTGCCGTCGTCGTGGTCGTGGTCGACCCTCGCGATTGAGTCGCTGCGAATTTGTCGTCGAATGAGAGACGATTTTTACCTAGGATCGTCAAAGTACCGCGACAAATACGACGAACGCGGTTCGTTCGCGATGAACTTCTGGCGTTTTTCGACCGCGCATGCGCGATTTATCCGCCGGCAAAAGAAAGTAGGTAGAAATTCCTTGCGCAAAGATAAGGAAAAAGGTAAAATTCGACATAGAGGAAAAACAGAAATAGCCGAACGGACTGGTCCGAACGCAACGTCATATCGTCATTCCACATTGCGATAAAAGAAGGGAGGGAAGAGAAAAAGTGAAACGTTCGAATCGAGACGGACTAATTTTAAGCTAGGTGAACGATCATCCGTTTACGGATCGGAAATAACCGGACGAGTTCAGCCGCGAAATTCGAATTCGCCGATAGCGATCGGCGCTAGGACGATAAGAGGAAAGAGAAGAACGGACGAAACCGAATTGATGACGGCGTAGGGATGAGCGAAAAAGAGAAATGGCCGAGTGAGGGAGGGAGAGAAGGGTGGATGGAAACGATGCGACGGACAACAATGAGCCCAGAGAAGGAGAAAGAGAGAGAGAGAGAGAGAGAGAGAGAGAGAGAGGAAGAAAGACAGCCGACTGAAAAAGGGGCAAAAAAAGGCAAAGCAGCAGCAGAAACGGAGACGGTAAAAAAGGCGAAGGACGAATCGGCCAAGTTTTATTCCGCGAGACGTATTAGCATAATAATTGCGGCGGGCCACGGCGAAGGAGCGAGCATCGGTCGGATCTACGCTTTTCTCCACGGATCGAGAAGAATATCGGGTACGTGTAGGTTGGTTTTACAGGCGCGCGCGCGCGCGAGCGCGTCTCCGTATACGTGGAAGAAGGAGCCGATCGGTGTCCCGAAGACGGATACGCCGAGGTTTTCGGACGGTTTGCGCCGGGAGTATCGAGGCCGATCTCTTTTTGGGGACAAGCGGAAAGAAGGTTACGGCATGGAATTCGATGGCGGCTAACCCACTTGCCAGCCAAAAGAAAGACTATTCCAGTTGGTGCACTTAACGAAGCCGGATCGATGGGCACGCGCGTGTGTGCGCGTGCGTGCACGTATACGCGCGTGTCCCTAGGTAGAGTCGGAGGATACGACGCTCGTGGGAAAGTATAGCCGATTGATTTTCTTCGCGGTGGCGGCGGAGCATCGCCTCGCATCCAGTCCAACCTCCGCGGATCTCTGCTTTTTTTACGACGATTCTTTGATTATCCAGAAAGGCGGGAGCGCTCGCACGAGGGAGATACGTAATAAAACGCATATACGACGCGTCGTATACAACTTTCTTTATGCGAATAATCGACATTCCGCCTCGACCATCGAAACGACTCGTTCGCTGGTTGGTTGGTTGCTTGGTTGACTGACTGACTGACTGACGAGGCTAGAGAAAAATCCATCGCGCTTCAAAGATTTTCATTTTTAAACTTCGACCTTTCCTCGTCGAGTTTAGACGACTCCGTCGAACTCGTCGACGTACATCGAACCGTGCGTCGACCCTATTTCGAGTAACGCGCGCGCTACGAGTACCTTGCGAATTTCACCCTTTTCCTTCTCTCCTACGTACGGATTACGCGTGCCTAGCGATCGCACGCCTTCATCGAAGATACGTCGTCTCGATTTCTCCCTCAAATCGAAAGAATTCGCGACGCCTTCGTATTCGTGCGCCTTCTTCGCGTGCCGCTATTTTTCAGATCCTTATCAGCTGGGACATAAAAAATCTCTCTTACGCGGCATTAATCTTCCGCAAACTGTTAACAACCGTTCGATAAATACCCACTCTATCGTGGGTTAGATAACGCGTTCGTAAAGAGGATGGAATATCGACGACGCATCGTTCCACTCGGTGCATTTACACGCGTTGTGATTTTCCGCCTCGAAAGCGTCGTTAAAAGCAACGAAGTTACCGTCGAACGGACTCGGAAGCGGCGTATCGCGCGATTTCGCCTTTCCATCGATTCGCGAGAAGAGCCACTTTGTCGTAAAGGATGTACGTACTCGTTTCGCGCAGATAGCGTTCGATTCTTCTTCTGGCGTCGCCCGTCGTTAATCGAAGATGAAGAACTCCGTATTTACAGATAGCTTATCGAATCCACGGTAAGGCGATGCAACATTTATCGATGTATTTATTAATGGAATAATACTGTAAAACGAAATTACGAAAGCAGGCGAACGCGTACGTTTCCACGTGGTCTTGTGTGCTGGGCAAATCGAATTTCTTCCAAAGGCAATTTTTAAAATTTCTTTCTGCAAATTTATAGCACGATGTCACACGGAAATCCGAAATCTTTCTTCCATTTTTTTTTTTATACGATTGGTTAATAACGACAGTGCAAGGTACAAAAGAGAAAAAAAAAAATCCCTCCTACGAAAGAGATTCGTACGAATTCGATGTGTATCGATCTATTCGTTTTCTCGTAAGGTTTTTTTTTTTCAGGATTATCGATGCGGAAATGAACGCTCGACTCTCTCTTGAAATAATTCCGAAACAATCGGTTCGTGAACCTTCGAATAAAGCGATATTACTACAGTCGAATAAAAAATTATTTATACGCAATGTCAATGCGATGCGCGTAATCGCATCGCCCGTAGCGCTTTCAAATATCGCGATACTTCGTACCGTAAGTACGATTACACAACGGCGGTTATTCGTTAGAATCGTTAAACGATTTTATCCGTGCGTATCCGCCACGGTAAACAATTATTTCCTCGCTCCCGAACGAAGAAAGAAGTAGTTCCCCGATCATCAGTTCCATGCCGTACGACGTATGTATCTCGCAGCGTGAGAAATAATATCTCATCGAATTATAACGACGTTGAGGATAGAAAATATCGCGTGGAATTGGAAAATCGTAAGGAATTTCTTGCGCGGTACGTCGACGAAAGGCCATTAAACTCGCAGCCGTCGAATCGCTCGTCGAGCTCGATAAAGTCGTCGAGGCAGAGAGAGGAGCGAGGACGACGCAGCTCGAGATATCGATTGGAACCCTCGGCGATCTCCAGCTACGAAAATGGCCCCGACGAAAATTTTTCGAAATTGGTTCCGCGGTGTCGGACGCTTTTTGTCCCCGGGCTAACCGTATATAGTACGCGAAGGATGACGAGCGGGAGGACGAGCGGCCCAGCTGCGCATTCGCATCCTCCGGAATATGCGGAAATGTTCTCGGCGCGACGGAAATTCACGATTTGTAAGCCACTTGGACTTTCGAGCATCCGAAACGATACTTCATCCGTCCCTCCGTCCTCCCGCAGCCCTCCGCAACGCCGTTCAATCCCTCGCGTTACCCCGCTGCCCCCTGGGACTCCACTTTGCTCCTTACGAGCCGGCCAAGTGACTCGAGCAGGAATTTAGTAGAGAAATTTCCCTGGGAATGAGATGTGGTAATGCACGGAAAATAAGAGCCACTCCGTACGTGCTTTTCGGGACATCCACCGAGCGCATTAACTCGAATTAAGTGGACGAACCGAAACAACCGACCGATTCTTTCGCCGATCGAAGTCGATCCGCGGCGATGGCGTACCGACGCGCTCGCGTTTTCGAAAAAAGAAAAAAAAAAGACGTACGAGAATACGTTACGTCGCGTCGTTAGATATCTCGTAACGTAAGATCGTCAAACGCGGTATTGTATCGTACGGTAACGAAGATGTCGGAAAATAAAGTCCAAGTCATCCGAATTATAAAAGAGAATTTTTTGTACGACGAACAAATTCCGACGACGAAAAGTACGACGACGTTTCCGAAAAACGCGATTTCCCGTCGTAACTTGTCCAAAGCAGAGACCATTGCGTAACACCCAAACGCACGTACGGGCGTTCGCCTCTTCTTAGTTTCTCGGTAAAAAATGCGATTCTATCGTACGAGCCTGATATTGGCACGTATCGATTGGTAAGAATCGTTCGTTGCGACAAAAAAATATAGCGCTTTTAATACGCTACAGGCGCTTTTACACGGGACGATTGGCGTTATCGCGTTCGGAAATTCGTTAAATTTGTCTATTCCGTTCTACGCGTAAACGCGCAAATAGAATTTTCGTTCCACTTAACCAGGTCGCGTTCGAATAGTCGAGGTTTCGTTGCGTACGTGGAAAGGATGCGTCTCGTAGAAAAGTATACGCGCATAAAAAGCAGCGAAGCCCGCGCCTCCGGTCCTTCATCCAGCCGAATTCAGGGTGTTTGAATTTTTGCAGGAGCTCCATTAAAATTGATTAAACTCGCGCGAAGTAATTTGATTAAACTTATGGAAGTAGGAGCCGTGGCTCGATATCGTGGGCGCATAAACGAAATTAAGTATCGCGACGATGAGAGGCGCGCGTTGTTTTCCAAAGCTTCCGCGAGAGAGGGGAGGGAGAAACGAAATAAAGAAATGCCGACAAACCGACCGATAAAAGGTTACAACGACGTGGTAACGACAAAGTCAAAGAAACGTAACGTTTAATATTGATATCGACGTTTCGTACCATCGATACGAGAACGTTAATTAACCCGCAAAACGTTTCCACGCGATTCGCGATTGCGAGTCGTTCCTTAAAACCAACCGCTTCGTAACGATCGTCGCGAACTAAAAAGAAAAAAAGAAAAATGCCCGAAGGAGACGGGCGAGCGAACGATTTTAGAATTTGTTTGCGCGCCTTTCTTCCGTTATTCGCATTACCGATTTAACGATCGTGAAGAAGGAAAAGTGAAGGAGCGTCGTTCCACGGCGCGGATCTTCGCGCCTCACCTACAAACCGTCAATTATTACGAGACTTTTGGCCGAACTTTCGACGTTAAAAGTATCCACGAACTGCGCTGCTAGCCGCCGCGAAACTCCGAAAACCCCTTTCACGGTGTCGCGACCCCGTTCTTTTCCCGCTCTCGCCCTTTTTCCTCCTCCTCCGGTGATCTTTAAAACCGCGAGGAAAGTTTGCTACGCGATTCCTTCCGAGAGGCGGTCACGCGTCGCGCCGCCATCCGCGGCGACGATGCATCCTCGGGTGCCACGACTGCATTCAAAATCGCGGCTCGTTCCCCACCCCTCCATCCGGCTGTGCGATGGAAGCAGGAGGTAGAAAGAGCGGAAGATAGATGGATAGATATATAGATGGATGAATGGATGGACGAATAGATAGGCGGATAGACGGATAGATAAACAGAGAAACGGAGAGAGAGAGAGAGAGAGAGAGAGAAAGAGGATACGAAAGCGTATGTGAAAGTGCGTGCGACGGAGGATAGAGATAGAAGGGTGAAAACTGGGGGGGAGAGAGACGGAGATAGGCGAAAGGCGGAAGAGAAAAAGAAAAAGAGAGATCGGTGGAAAGGACAAGACAGGAGGGCGCGAGCGGAAGATGGAAGTTTCGAAGGTGCGGGAAGGTGGTCGTGGGGGTGAACTCGCAGACTGGGTAGGTGAGCGTCGAGTCGAGTCGAGTCGAGGGAAGAAAAATGATCCATTAATCTGAGACCCAAAGTCTGGCGGCGCCGGGCGTCGCGGCGGCGGCGACGACGGCATCGTCGACACGGGGGCGAACCGTGCAGTGGTGGTTTCGACTCTCGCGCGCAGATCGACTACGCTGCTTCTCTACGCCCTCCGCCTGCCTTCTCCTCCCTCTCTCTCTCTCTCTCTCTCTCTCAGGCCACCGCTACACAACCCAGCGGAGCATCGACGTGTAGGTAAGTACGCGGACGAAAGGGGCGAACGTCTCTCGGACGTAGGAGAGAGTAGGAGAAGGAAGGCTCGCCGTTTCCTACCACGAGTCCAACCTACGCCCATACGTACGTAGTTCTTACGTAGGAACGTGCTTCGAAGGAAAGGTAAGCGCGCGGTGAGGGGCAAGAAGGGGGAATCGGAGACGAAGAAGAAACGAATAAGAGAGATCGAAACCCGGCCAAGCGGAGGTGTCGGGACGAGAGACGAGCGCCGGCCGCATTTGAATTCCAAATTCGGACGGAGCCATGCCGCCGTGATTAAAGAGTTCGAATACGCCGCCGCCGCCGCCGACGACGACGATCGGTAACCGTGACCCGAAGAAGAGATTTGGCTGGCTAGCCGATAACGGGAAAAAGTACAAAGGGTCGACGCTTGGGGGGGAGGAGGTTGAAAGAGGGTCGCTCTGGGAAGAAAGAATGCTCACGTCGCGCGAAACCTCGCCGAGGAGCTCGCGCGCGCCTTTTTGCCATTCGTGAGGGAGGAAGAAGCCCGTTGCTGCGTGCCGGAGCAAGGAAGAGGATAAAGGAGGCTCGAGGGATGAGAGGAAGGGCCACGGCCGAGCGGAAAGACCGGATCAGAATTTTGTCGTGATTTCTCGCGGTAATACGTAGGGGATATTCCGAGGATCGATCGCGACCGAGCGTGTAAGAACGAACGGCAGGGACGAGCCTGAGAGGAAGCGGCAGACGAAGAGCTAGAGAGAGAGGGAGATTCTAATCGTCGTTACGTGGCGCCGTACATCCGTACAGCGCAGCTCCTCGGAGTCTTTATTGGGATCGTCGATTTTGCGAAAAGAGAAAAAGTTATCGGATTATCGTGACGCGACGATCGCAATTTAATGCAGCCGCTTAAATCGTTTATTTAATGCGTCCCGGGCGGAAATAGTGCCTCTTTATTGTTTCCCTTGGAACGGTTCCGTCGGCGAATTACCTCCGCTTGTGTGGAGCTTGCGTGTGCCCTGTAAAAATAGAAATCGCGCGACGCTAGCTCTCGCGATCGAGAGATAGAGACTCTCGGGCGGGAGATACTACCGAAAGAGCTTCGTCCTTCCTCGTTCGCGACGACCGTTCCTCCTCCTTACGATTAAACTTACGACGTAACGTTACGATCTCGCTGGAACTACTCGACCGCTCGCTGCTGTCCGACGCTCGAAGGGGAATCCCCGCGTCGCGCCATTTTCTCCTTCGAAAATCTCGTCGAAATTCAAAGAACACGACTAAAGTCGAGTCCGTCCGATCCTCTTGAACTTTGAAACGTCGCGAGATGATTCATTGGAAATGCAAGCGACTGATACTCGCGTACCAACGAGCAAGAAGAAACCTTTCTCATCGTCCTTCCGCTTCGTGCGAATTTCCACTAGGCGAGGCGCGCGAGAGACGAATACTCTTTCTCCTCTCCCCCTTCTCCTCCTACAGAGCTTCGCTTTATCGACGACCCGCGACCGACGCTGGATAGGAAGCCTCCATCTCGTTCCTCGTTCACCTCGTAAACGAACGTTCTCGTAAGTTAAACGAAGGAAGGCATAACCGTGCATCTTAGAGTCCTCCCCCTCGTGGACGCGGCGCAAAAAGGCGACCGAAAGAACCGCGGCAAGATGCGACGTAGAAAGAGAGCGAGATTACGAACGACTCGTTCGACTATTAGTGGCACGCCATTACCCCGCGATGCATTGGTAACAGGCACCGCGGCAGCGCTCGCTAGCGACCTAAGATCCGACAGCTCCGTCGATCATGCGCGGTTTTATAATAGTGGACGATGCGGTACGACGGCGGGGTAAGGAGATGGAAGATAACGAGCGAAAGTGAGCGAACGAGCGCCGAGGGAGACGCAGCGAGGGAAAAGAGAAAGAGAGAGAACGGGCAATGAAAAGGGTGGAAAAGAACAGCGGACGATACGTGGACTAGCGAAAAAAGAACGTAGTAACGTGAAATTCCCGACGTAACTCGCGATCACTCTTATCGAAGCTTCGACAAGTTAAAAATAACCTAAAGATACGAGATACCGTAACGTTAAATAAATACGCTTCCGATCATTGGCAGCTGGCGCTCCCGACGGGAGCGTTGATCGTAGAACGGATCTCGCCATCGTAGAGGACATTGTTCGACGGACAAAGAGACGTACCTCTCGCTTCGTCCGATTCGAAGAGAAGATTTCGTGGAACATCTTGGAAGAAGGACGAATAAAATGACTATTATCGTCGAAAATGGACGAATTTTCGCTTTAAAAAAATTCTCTTACAAGAACGTAAATCCTCGTCAAAGTAATTTAGACGTACTTCTACTTTTGGATGATCGTTTTTAGTTAGTTTTTAGTTAACGTAATTAAATACGATAATTCGATTGTCGCAACGACGCTCCTTGGAAATTTCCGAAAATCGACCTCTCGGTAAGCAGAAAAAGTAGAACCTCCGATGGAGAAAAGCCGAAATCCCCGGAAAAGAAAGACCACATCGAGTCCCGAGTCTTAGCGACGACCGGTGATCGGAGGTCACGCGAGTACCCGTTTCGAGACACCGAAACGAAGGGTCTTTTCCCATCTTAGAACGCCTACGCTAAGTGCGAGAAAGTACGACTGATTAAAGCGAAGCCATTACGTGTCTTAAGAAGAACGTAAGAAATTTCGAAAGGGCTTCGTTGGATATCGATCTCGTCGAGTTGCAGCAGTCCAACCTGCCAATATTTGCAGTATTTGAAATTGTTCGAAATTTTAGCGTGCCGCGATTTCTACTCGACCTTTTCCGCGTTACGACAACTTTCGCGAAAGCACCAGGACACGACCGTTCGAAGGGAAAAAATAAATCGATATTTAAATTCGAATAAATCTTTAATCGATCGAAATCCTGTTAAATCTCGTCGATTTTTTAAACGCGACGCGTCGAAAAAAATCTCTAACATCGAATATCGAACGATCGTCGCATCGATTCAACTACCGCGTAAAATTCTCACGAAGTCACGAGTGTCAATTGATCCTCAATTTTTACCTACTTGTTATGCGACCTACGCACGTTTCGTCGATGCGAATCTTACTCTCGCGAGTACGAGCGAATAGAAACCTTCCCGTGTATAGTACGGATCGCCCGGAGTGAGTTGACCCTGGCTGAGTCGCAATTGATCTCAATTAGAGTCCCTGCCTCTCTCCTTCAAAGCCCCTCCCCTCGCCTGCGTCCCTTACCGCCTTGACCGGCGTCGTTTCACGACGTATCTTTCCTGTCGACGTTCGTTCCAGCAATTTCT
>JAITYT010000622.1:2779705-2799674 GCA_025433975.1 Liostenogaster flavolineata | reverse complement strand
CTTCTTCTTCTTCTTCTTCTTCTTCTTCTTATCATCGACCTCATAATCGTCATCGTTTTCTTTTTCTTCTTCTTCTTCCTCCGTTATCTCGCTTCCTGTTCTCCCATCGAATTTAGAAAAAAGCGATCCGAGAGACTTTCTTCGTCGTTTCTCGTCGATCGCTTCCGCATCGTGCGTCGCGCTGCCGCTAGCTCGCGGTCGTACGAATCGTAATAATCGTAAATCGATGGAAACGAAGGGAAGGATAGAACGATTCTACGAAGATCCGTTCGTACCTCGTTGGATCCGAACCCGCTCAATTTTTAATGCGACGAGCGTCGATCGAAATGTCGTTTCCACGATCGCATCTGGTTAATATCGCCTATTAGCCTTTAAAATCGTATCGAATGATTTTTCCGACGTTGACAAATTCCTCCTTCGCGTATACTCGTTTAACCTTCGATCCACGACAATGTCGATCGAAAGGAAGAAGACCGCTGAACGTAACGTTCGATAGGAGAACGGAAAAAACGGAATCCGCGAATGAACGTAAAACGAGCGATCGGTTTCGAGATCGGATTCCACGACGACGCTCCGCTGGAAAAGCGAGGAAGAAGCTGGCAGGAAAGTACGCGAGCCAATTCCGTAAATTAATAAGCACGAGGGGAGAGGAAGGAGGAGGAGGATGGGAAGATGGCTCGAGTTAGCGTAGGAGACACGAATCTCTTGGAAACGGCTCTTTCGAGCGCGAACTAGTGGCAACTCGTCGACGAGTCGGCGCTATCTAAGGGGGCATATAACGGATATTACCACTGACAACGATAAAAATTAAATCGATAAACTTTCGTTCTCGGTGGGCTCCGAACAGACGAGGGACAGACGAACGAACGAACGAACGAACGAACGATAAAGCTTTATTGCTTTTCGCCAAGCACCGAAGGAGCTTTTCCGAGCAAGTAACCGCGACACGGTGGAATAAAAGAGAAGGCAATGATACGATGGGGGTAATTATCGGTACCGAGAACGAGGGCGTTGCGTATCCTAGAAAAAGAGAGAAAAAAATCCTTTCGCACTTCCAAATATCGATTCGACGCGTGTCGACGCGCGCGCGTTGGTCTTCCGGTAAATATCGAGATATTCGAAATCCTCTTTTCCAGGGTGCGTCGCGCGTTCATACGAATGGATTTTCCAATATCACGCGCGATAAATTGGTCTTCGTTGTAAGACGAGCAGACGTTTAAAATAACGACGCTCCGTGATATTAATTTTACGTTGGACCTTCGTCCCTCCTTTCCATCGAATTTCACTACTACCGAGGCGCGAAAACGTACGACGGAGCTTCCGATCGACCGAGATTTTGCCAGAGATCAACGGAACGGTATTCGAACGAGATTTTCGATTGGCAAACGGCAAGGTAACGCATAGAAAAAGCCACTCGATCGTAGTAGGAAGGAGAGGGAACGAGCTACGCGAATCGACGGCGGAAAGGTGAACCTTCGAGCGTCCGAAGTAACGTTGAACCTAACTCCGTGCCTCGTAGCAGCCACCTGTTGAATTACGCGAAACAAGAGCGCGGTTGATCGTCGTCGCGATTTACCTACGCGCAGAGCGACGATAATTCGGGAAAGGGCGCGATAATCGTACCAAGATTCGTGAAAATAAGTGGCACGATCGTACAAGAACGAATGGAAAACGGAGCCGCGAGGGATCGACGAACGATTGGAGGTTATGAAGGGATCGTTGCGCGGTTACGCATCGCCCCGCGCGTGACGAAGAGGAGCGATCTACTTACGCGCGAGTCTCACGCGACGTCAGGATGATGATTCAAGCGAGCTTTCGTCGAGTTTCAGGTGTACGGTTCCTCGATGAATTTAAAAACAAGCGTGGAATGTGGAAGGACGCGAGACGAGATATTCGACGTGTTTCGCATCGAAGATATGGAGGCGCGACACGCAATCGCGGTATTGTGTTATGGATCGTGCGGTGATAAACGATACGATAGAATTTTTTCGAAAATAATTTCCCTCGAAGGACTCTCGCGTGTCGCGCAGCCGATTGATATTTATCATCGCCGATCGGAGCTGGAAAACAACTTTTACTACGATTTTTACGATTGTACGTCTGCGAATCCTTCGAATACTCTTAACCCCTTGACCTGCGATTTACGTTCCAACGTATCGGACCTGGGTCCGAAGAATATTTACATTTTTTTTTACACTTGGCCCAGTCATCGTAACAGGAGCCATGCGCCCGTGACAATCGGTATTGGCTCGAATAGAAGACTACGCGTCTCGCGTCGATTTACGTTGGAGAATGTTGGGCCGAAAACGTTCATAACGTTTATAAAAAGGAAAATATTTACATTTGGCCCGGCCATCGTACTACGGGCTATGCCCGTAAGTCGTAGGTTAAAGGGGTTAAGGGGTTAAAAGGCGACGATTGATTCGCTACGCGGGACATCGATGAATTATCGGAAGAAATCGAGCCGAGTATCCGGAAGATTTTCTCCCGAGCGTGACTCACGAAAGCAACGGGATCGATAAAAACTGAACTGGTGAAAAATTATCTCGAGACTCCCGAGGCAGAAACTCTGCGGAAGAAGGGTGTGTAAGACGGTGCGAAGTAATTGGCCGAAGCGGGTCCTGATTAATTGGCTCTTGACCGAATTTAACGCGAGGAACAGACTTTTTACGTCAATTCGCATCGTGCCGAACCGATGGAGATTTCAAAAGAAATTATAGGGTAAAATCACGAGCAGAGTAAAAAGAAGGAAAGTTTCTTTCGTCGGCAAAGTGTTCATAACACGGTCATTATTCAAATTTTCCAACCATTAGCGCGGACGTTGACGTTCGCGGGCAACGACGTATTAAATCGCCTTTGTCTATGCATTGGTTAAAACGTAAAATATGATCTTGAATAACGCGCGATGTTCGATGATTCGACGAATTTTTGAACGACGAGCGATCGTCGGCAAATCCTTCGTTCGATCGCGTCGTTACGCGATTGGACAATTAGCGAAGTACCGAGCGGGTCGAAGACACGAAAAGGAGAGCGAAAATCGAGCTAAGAGGGATACGAAGCGCGAAGAAAATTCGAAGGAATTCGAATTTCTCGAAGCGATATGAAAATTATCTCGTTAGTACGCGAAAAAGGTGAGAACGAATCCGGACGAAGGAGCGAAGTTGCTTCGATAACGGCAGAAATTGCCGAGGGAGTCGAAGACGCATCCACGTCGTACGAATAATATCGTAAATCAGTTGGTCGAGGAATAACTATCGGAGCATCGTATAGCCGATAATTTCGATAAATCTCCCATCATCGCGATTTCTACCTACGTGACGAGATCAATCACCGTGAGCAGCAGGTTGTGAACTGCGCAACGCCTAAACGAAGCGACTAACTCTCATTATCGATTAATTACGTGGGACGATCGTCGGTACCAATGGCGTAGCTTTTTCCGCGCAAAAGCGAGATAAGTACCGCGACGGTGCGACGGATCGACAGGTGCGACTATCGAGCACCAGAAAATAGGATACTGATCAATTTATGGATAACAGCTGGAGCGCGCTAGAAGCCTCGGACGAATGGATGCACGAAATTGACGCTAGAGATAAGTACGAACGATTTTCTATCCTCCTCTTTTCTTCGCCGCCTCCCTTCGTCTCCTTCTTTCTCTCTCGCCCTTTTTTCGTCCCTAGCACGTTCGAATCCCACCCTCTTCTGCGGTTCGCGAGACCCGTTTCGCGATTAATACGATAAATGGCGATCGATGGGGATTCTGTCGGAAATTGCGTGAGAATATATATTGTACATATGCGTGTCGAATCGAAATCGAGTTGACCGATTCACTAGGTTTTAGTCGATTGTCGGCGGCACTCCGGAAGAGCTTGGCAGTAATTAAGCGCGATTAAATTTCCGACGCGCCTTGTGCCTCTTGTAATTGCGATCCATTCTGCCTGCAGTCGCAACGAACCAAATGAAATTCAATAGTCGACGACGCAGAGCCACCGACGGAATTGTACTTCCGCAAAGCTCGTAAGCTCGAAATTTATTGAACGATCGGCCGACGGCGCTCCGTGAAACGAAAATGGCGGCGATCGTTGTAATTACGGTCGCGCGAAACTTTGCTAATTCTCGCGAATGTTAACGCGTAACGTCGTCCGATATTTCTTTTCTAAGACCACTTGGCGCAGGCGAGAGAAATAAGTCTCTTTGATCCAACAAAAATTGTTGACCTTCGTAACTGGCCGAAAAATTATTGTAAATCATCAGCGACGTCAGCTCGCACCGTTCATACCTGCATAATTTATTTACATCGTGCACGAAGTTTATCTTGAACCTAGCCGTGAATCGGTACTTCGCCTCGAACGTCGTAAATCGAAATGGCGTCTTTGACTCGATCGCGCACTTTCAAAGAGGAAAAACGCGAAGAACGAAGGTACGCAACGTGACGAAGTCTGGCGGCGGAGGCGGAGGCGGAGGCGGCGGTGGCGGTGGCGACAGCAACAAGTGTGACATCGTCCTTTACCCTCCTACCTTTTACCTTCTCGCAAGCAACTTCTCACCCTTAGCTACGGAGACCTACCTAGCCGAGCTTACTCCCAAGGGGCTATCGTCATACCCCGTCCTCACTTCGTATATCACTTCGTTTTACGCGCGAAAAGAGAATAACGGGGATCGTCGGTTAACCGCGAGAACGAGCGAACTTTTTACATCGTCGATTCGATTAGCACTCGAGGTTACGCGCATTTTAAAATCAACGTGACCGCTGTCGACTCGCTCTTTCTCTCTCTCTCCCTCTTCTCTGCGCTTTGCGAGGTCCCCCCTCCCTAACCCACCGTTGAACGAACGAATCGATAGCAAATTAAAGCGCGAAAAAATGGATTAAAAAAGCAAAGATTACAAACATTTTGCCGATCGTTACGCGGCGAACATGAAATTTACGAACGATTTACAATCAACGCAGTCAATTAGCAAGGTACATAAAAGCAATCGAATGTACTCCCCGACTACAGATTTCATTCTGTTTGCATACAAAACGTATAATCATGCATTTTATACTTGATAAATTCTGTTGTTCCTGTTCGTGTTCGGTATGCGTATTCCAGGAATGCGTTTTAACAACTTTTAATAATGTCACGCTTCATTATCTCAGAGATCAATATCGGCGCACGCTCGTTCGATACGTAGCCAATGCAAAACCGTAACAGTTGAACGCGACCAAGCTGCGATATGTTTACGCGCCGATTTCGTAAACATAACGTTTTAACATAACGTAGCATCGAGTATGCTCTCTATCGACCGATTTCACCAAAAAAAAAAAAAGACACTCGATACATCTCGCACTTTTCGAAATAACTTCGTTCGTAATTTCGAACGAACTGAAAAGCAGCGACGAGAAAAAAAAACAGGGTATTCTCCGATCGTGTAAAATTACGTTCGAAATCATCGAAACGTTGGCGGCTCTCGAGAATGAAATAAAACGAATATGGAGTGACCACCGATCGCAGGAAATTCGTCGAATTTACGCGGATGACCGCGGACGATCCTGATCGACTATGGGTTCGAAGCGTTCATCGAGGCGAGAGGGACGTCGAGCGACGTGGAAGACCGAATCGCATAGAACAAAAAAAAAACGTAAGGAGTCGAGCGCGCAAAGAACGATAATCGTCGCAGAGGGTGGAAACTCGCGAACGTACGAGAAGGTATGGAAAGGAAGGCGGGGGTGAAGTAGGGGGAACGGCGAGATCGCGCCGCAGGGAAAAGGTTGCGAGGACACCAGTTGCTAGGCAGCGCCTCTCAATCAGCGTTTTACCTTTCGTTCGAACCTCGTATATTTCTCTCTCCCTCTCCCTCTCTCTCTCTCTCTCTCTCACTCTCACTCCGCGATCCATAATGCATCGCTCTTTATCAAGCACCGGATCTGTCGGAGGAGTAACTGACGTTGCTTCGCATTCCGTCGACCCTCGACGATTGGCTCTTCCTCCTCCGATTTCTCCTCCTCCTCCTCCTCCTCCTTAACGGGAAGAAAGGAAGGAGCTCGCAAAAAATTCGGAGAGTACGGAAATTCGTGGCCCGGAGTCGGCCTAAAACTCCATCGACGAAACGATTTCCCTTTGAGATTGGGGAAGAACCGGCGCGACATCTCTCAGGAATACGAAAACGATGTCTGCGCTTGGACCAATCCGTATTACGAACGACATGCGCGATCGATCCATCGGAATATCGAGCAGAATCCGACGGAGGCGAAATCTGTCTTAATTAGACGGCCCGGTGGGAATTCGTTTCTTTAACGACCCTAGAGAGCGAGAGAGAGAGAGCGATCGATCGCGTAACCGTAGCGAAGTTCGTCGAGAGGGAAGCGCTTGTTCGACGAGACTGTCGCGTAAACCCTTAACCTTCGAAGTAGTGAGCGATCGGAGACCACGAACACGTGGAGGAGTAGACATGGAGTGTTCTCGAAGCTGCGTCGACGAGCGGTGGCAGGCCAAAGAAGAGCCGTAGGAAAGAAGGAAAGACGGTAAGAGCGAAACTCGAGGACGAGTCGAAAGCCGAGCAAACGGAGAACGATAAAGAGGACGCGTCGTTAAAAAGCGGCGGAGAGGAGAAAGACGGAAGGGACGAAGGAAAAAGGGGGAGAACCGTAAACCTCGCGTAATACCCGGCAAATTAGCATCCCACGAAACGTCTTGCCTTCGTCTTCCTTCCTTGCGTCGTCCTTCTTCTTTCTTTTTCTCGCCTTTTTTATTTGGCGACACGAAACTCTCTCTCTCTCTCTCGTCTTTCTTGCGCTTTTCCTGCCAACTTCTTCAAGCACCTCCCCGCCCCTCCGACGAAGGGGGATCCATCTTCGAGTGCATTTTATTTTCGCGCCTCGACGAGCGTCGTCTCGTCGCCGATGGATGTATCTCCCATCTGCTATTTCCTTCTCCATCGCGAGAAGTTCCAGCCCTTTTGCCTGCGTCGTGTCCCTCGCCGTTCGGTTCGTTCGAGTCCTCTGTCGCGTGAGAAAAGGAGCGGGGCGAGGAGAAGCGAGGGAAGAAAAGAGCAACGAGCCGAGGATGAAAGTATCGAGGCGAGAATGGGAATTAACAAGCACGCGTTACGGAAGGCGCATATTTTGACTAAGAAGCGCGTAACAGAAGATTCGTAGCCACGGTTATGGCGGAAACATCAAGTTCGAGTGAATTTTTTTTCAATGGATCCCGCGCTTCGTTATGCATCACGCGACAACCTATCGCGTGATTTTATTCCACGCGGAGAAAGTTGTAAATTAAAGCGAGCCTCTAGCGAACGTGATTAACCGAACTCGAACTAACATGACTACTACATAAACCACGCGTGACGAAGATCTCGTCGTTGATCTTTGTTAAGCGTCAGATCGCATTGAAATATCACAGCTTCGAAACTTGTTAACGTACAATTATTTTAATTGATATTTTGCGTAATCATACTTGTAAATCGTTAACGAGAGAGAAAAAGAGGTGCAAATTCATCGTGAACGTAGTTTAACCCTTTTAGTGCCAGTGGAAACTACTCCCTAGACTGCGATGAAAGTGCAGTTTTCCTTTAAATAGCTGTAGCTACTTATGTCGTCGGCAACGATAAATATCTCTTAAGACACTTCGAAGTAGAAACATTGACCGTTAAACTTCGGTCACCGGATGCCATTTTTAGTTTACATACATGATTTTTAATAGTGAAAATAAAATGAAACGAGATGAGCTTTCTCTCTTAAAAGTATTCCAAGACTGCTTTATGTTATACAAAATTGCAGTGGAAACTTATCGATCGTTATTAAAAACTTGTGATTAACGTACTCTATCGGAAACGATATAATTTTCATGATTGATAAAAGGTTATTTGCGGCAACAAAACAAAGCATGTACTAGATAGGATATGGAGATCGTTGTGTTTTATGGCTATTTTTTATGCGAACTATCATTTTTCAAAAGATTCAGTCATTATCGAGACAATCGAAGAAAGTCGTGAACAAAAGAATAATAATTTTTTGTTTGTGTCAAAGATGAAATACTCGGGAAAACAGCGAAAATAAAAAAAATATCGCCGAGGAACCCAATTTAACGATACGACAAATACGACACGAACACGATATCAACGTGTAAATCAATAAATACTTATTTATGTATATATAAATTATTAGTTAATTTGTCTGTACTTACCCGACGTACCGATGATTTTGCACTTCGCTCGTGTCCACTTGCACTTCGCTTCATTTCACTTCACTTTATTGCACTGCATTACGCGACGCGTCGCGACACGACGCAAAACGCGCATCGGAATAACGAATATTATTTCACCGATGTTCGCGCGACGACGATCGGTTACGAACTAACACGGCATAGGATCACTGTAAAGCACCTTGATCTACCGAAATAAAGAAAAAAGAGGGCGTCGTAGTTCGATGAATTGTTATTGTTGTCATATTGATAACAAAGCGATTATAAAAACTCATCTCGTTTCAGTTTATTTTTGTTGTTAAAGCACTTGCACGAACAAAAGGTGACATCTGATAACCGAGACTTCATGGTTAATGTTTCTCGGTACGGTAAATATTTGTCGTTGTCGACAACGCACTTAGTTATAGCGATTTAAACTAAAACTGTATTTTCACTGCTCGAACGAGATACATCGTCCTTCGTGTTTCTCAAAACTCTTCCAAAACGACGATATAACGTCGTCTGGCACTAAAAGGGTTAAAATATCAGGAAATTCCTGTTCCTCCACTTGACCTTCGGTTCGTTTCTTAAACTGACGTCCCTCGTAACCGCGCTCGGCTCGCTCGTAATGGGATATACTCTTGGAGGGAAAGGTATTCTCCAGTGGTACCATTAATTGCACGACGGCTCCATTCTTCGGTTAACCGACTACTGAAAATGCTAAGCAGCTCCACTTTAGCATGCTCCGCTGGCACGGTCAGTAGATCCGAACATAACGAAGCATTCTTAATCTTAATCGCGTTTCCGTAAGCTTCGCTGACCATTTTTAATCTACTTCACTTCGCTCGTCCGTGAAAAATTTAGGTATCCGGAATAAAGAGAGAGGAAGAGATCAGTAATTACAGAAGAGCGCTACCATCCGTTGTTCCTCGACACGACTCGAAAAATCGGAGACGAAAATACGACGATATCGACAACGAACATCGAATCTATCGTCCGCGCCGTGAACGAACGAAACGCTAAGTAATTTTCGACCGTAAATGCGAGATAACGGCGTAATTTTGACAATCTTTTTTTGACGAACGAATAGGCGAATAGATTAAAAAAAATCGTGTCACGTATCAAAAGTCATTTTAACAACGAGTTTCGCCGCGACTTTAATTCCTCGCATCACGGCGTTACCATCATCGACCGAACCCCGCGATGTAAAACCTACACCCACGACAAACGAGCAGCGTCGAAGAACCTTGGACTCGTGCTCTCGATGAACAAAGCCCCTGGCAAGAAGCAAGGAAGGAACGACGAGGAACAAAGGAGCTGTAAAATGGACCTGATATACGTGGGAAATACTCGCGACAGAGAGAACGTACAATTTATAATAGAACGAAAGATCGATAATAAAACTACACTTATTAGAATCGACGAATTACGATTTGCGATCGAGAAAATAGAAATAAATTCAACATTCTTAAGGGTCGCAAATAGGAAAAGTAATCAATGGACCATCGATCGTAATTCAGATTTTCCCAAGCTTCGTGTTACCGCGTCTCTCGATCTTTCCACGACGTTATCCTACTTCGATCTCCGAGCAGAAAGGTTTGACCATTCAAATTTAAGAATCGCCGTGACCCAGGGATAATCCTGTGAGGACGCTGTTAGTTTCAAATTCGCCAAATTTCATTGTAACCTTGAAACGGCTAATACACAAGTACTCCTCGTCTAGAAAGCGAGTCAAATCGACGATTCGATAAGTATCGTTTTCCTGCCTAATAGTACCACTTTTGTAAAGCCCTTAACCCTTCGGATACCGTCGACGGTGGTAAAGATAACATCGATATGGACGAGAGTGAAAATCACAACGGGACGATCAGAAATTTCGATCCATGTAGAATCCCTTGCAATTTTAAGCACCACCTGCGTCTTCGCGGTTCAAAATCGATAGGACCTCGATCGACGGCTGTTTCGCTCGGTCTGCCTGTCGGTCGGTCGACCTACCTACCTCGTAGATTTAAATTACACGGAAGATCGAGCCGGATCGAAACGAACAGTCCTACAGCGGCACCGTGGTTAAACGATACGGTATCTAGAAACGAAAAGGCGTTCCGTGCTGCAAAATTAAAGCAACCGACGGCCAAGCGGCGCGCAATGACTGCTCGTGCCCCGCGATAAACGCGTCGCCAGCGCGAGGGGGCGAGACAACGGTATTTTCAACTAATTACCCCATCAATAATGCAACGACGTGCACACATTCCGATGTAAAAATTACCGGGAAGCGAACATCGAATGAAATCGGGCGCGCCGATCGTGCGAACGGTCGGAAAGGTGGAAGAGATCGACGGAGGGAGAGAGAAAGAGATAGAAAAGGGCGGACGAAGAGAAAGGAAAGATCCCTGGATTAAACCGGCAGCGTCAAACCGTCCTGCGAGACGCGCGTTTAATGACACGCCAAGGTTCGATCGCGCGCGATCGCCACCGATTGTCGGACCTCTGATGTTTTCCCTCCATGTTCGCCAGCACTTTCTATAAATAATGCGCACGCTTGTCGCGCGTCCGCCATTGCCGGTCTAGGATTTCAGTTAAAAAATGCTGAATATGTACGGGGTCTTCTCCAAACGGAAGAAAAACTCGTTCGAACGAGACCATCGAGGATGCGCAATAATAATAATAATAATAATAACAATAATAAATATAATAATAATATAGGGTACGATAATATTATTTGGTTATGTTTGTGTTGTTGGCGTAACCTTGTTTATAGTCGTATTATTCACTGCCAGAGTCATATTTCAACGAAGAACATTTTCTCAAACGTGATACAGTTTTATGTATTCGCTTAAAAATCCGACATATCATGCGCGCCAACCTAATGAAAATAATTTGCTTTTTCCCAACAGTTTTTCACAAAAATAATATTTTAAAAACCAGAAAAACAACGTTTTTTTTCATTAAAAAAACCAAATTACTTCCTGAACAAAGGACTAATACAAGGTCGTGCAAGAGGGGGGAAAAAACGAAAAATCGTATCGTCCGTATGACGATCGAACGAGATAATTCGACAGACTCGTGTTTTAACTCATCTTATCGACGTTTCTCTCGAATTTCGGTCTCTTTTTTATTCTTCTTCTTCTTCTTCTTATTTTCTTATTTTTGCGATTTTTGAGTGAAAATAAATGACGCCAGAGGCGAGAGTCGTCGCGTCGTCGTTTTCAGGATTATCCTTGCGGTTTGCCGCGCAGGAAGACGCGCGTTTCATCCACCCTGGATATAGCTGCGTCCACTTACGGTCGAGGATAATTATGCGACGTTCGCGCATACGCTACCGGTTTGCGCATGATAAATAGAAACAGGAAGAGAAAGAGAGGAGGCAACGATTCGTTCGTATCGGTCGCGCGCCATGGTGTCCAACGTATTTGCGTGTAAACGAATGATCATTTACGGATTGAGACGCGCGTTCGAACGCGCTCTAACGACGAAAGCGACACTCGTATCGGATATCTTTAACGTGTTTGAGGCTAAACGAGCTTCGAATTCGAGAGCTTCTTCGTGAATATCGACGTGGAACGAAAGGATCAAATTTTTTCGACATTTTTACGCTTATTTTCTTGCTATCGAAGAAACGAAGGAAGAATTCGAAGGCATTTCGGTGGAGAAGCGAAGAAGACGAAGCATTTCGCAAGGACGAAAAGACGTTCGAGGAGAGAAAATACGCGAAGCGTGACACTCGCGGCAGTCGGAGTTTCCCTCGTGGACGTAAACGCGCGGAAGTCGTTGATAATTTAACGAGCGTAAGAACGCGTCGCTAGGTGTACGGGTATCTCGATCGACACGACACGTTCGCCCGAATCGTTGGACGGGACGAACGATCGTTGGGAGCCGGCGTGAATTCCGAAGTCAAAGCGTGATGCGGGAACGCGCAAAGAGAAAAATCGGATCAAAAAAGGAAGGGAAAAACGGCAGTGTTTGTCACGAGTGAAAAAGACGATTTTTCCTAGTGAAAAAGTAGGAAAAAACTTGTTACAACGTTTTCACGCGTACAGAGCGACACAAAGAACGCGCGTACAGGCTCGTCGTCGATCCGAGCGATGAAAGGTTTCTAGAGAAGCGCGGAAGCTCGATTTACAACTTGAAAAATCGTTCGAGCGTATTAATCGATCGACGGGACAGGGCAAAATCCACGTAGTACGCGCATACGAAATTCGACGCTCCGAACAATGTCGAGAAACGAAGTACGGACGACGTGAATACCGCCGAAAATACTGTCGCCAACGCGATGAAACGAAACAAAAATTTCCCTTCCTTTTTTCGCCGTCGGCTTGACTAAAGATAGAGAAAAAAAAAGAACGAGAGAGAGAGAGATTTCCCCTACGCGCATCAGTCCGTCTCTCTCTTTCTCTCTTTCACCACTCATACCACACCAATCCGTGCGTTCGTTTCCTGAAAAAGGAGTACGAGTCTCGCGAGATCTTCCAACGAAATAAGGTACGAAAGAGCGCGATCGCGGCGATAGGAAGATCGGGCAGGACGACGGAAACGCAGGGACGCGCCTTCACGGAACGCGGATCGATTCGTGGTTCGTTGGGACACCCGTGGTGCGTTCGATGAAAACGTGAGAGCGGTTTGTCGGTAGGATCGATCCTCGTCGGGTCTCGGCTCCTCCTAGACCGATGGAAACCCTTTTATGCAAAAATCCGGGCCCCATTGACGCGCGGGGAAAGGGCCGCTGCGAACAATCGCGTGGCCACGAGCGAGCGGCACGAGATTCCGACTGGTTCTCGGTCTCGGTGAACGCGGGAGACGCGTGGGAAGGTTCGAATAACGTGGAATAACGTCGAACAACGCACGTGTCCGCGGAAGGACTCGCGTTGCCTCCTGCGATCGGACATCTGTCGACTTCCCGATCGTTTCTCCATCCCTCGCGGTCTTCCGTCGTCTCTCTCGGTCTCTTTGCACCACTCATCTTGGCTCCGAACCCTTTCGCGACACGCGCATTTCCATGGAAATCGCACGAAATCACCGAACGAAAGGCGAACGTTTTTCCATCGATCGAGCAGCTGTCGATTTCCCCTATTGTACGAGCGAATCGCGGAGAAGTTGGAACGAAGGGAGGCCCGGAAACGATAGCATCGACGCGTCGCAACGCGTCTCGCGTCGCAGAGTTCATCGCCTGTCGAAATGACGAATTAATACGCAACTCGACCGGCAGATGCACGAGTGACAATGCGACCTAGGATGGATCGCGCGACGATGCGTGGGCGAAGGGCGATCCACTGCTCGAGCGGCCTGTTTTCCTTCTTTCTGTCTTTTTCTACAGTCTCTGTCTGTCTTTCTCCGTATTCGCCATTTCGTTTCTCTTTCCGTCTCTCAGTTTGGACGGGATACGTACGCAACGATCGAATCCGCCGTCGCGTGGAACGAGCGCGAATCGGCTTGCCTCGAAGGAAGCGAGTTCGATGTACGCACGAACGCGTGTCAACGCAGCTTCGCTCGTATCTGCTCTCTTTTGCGAAAGGAAACTCTAGGTGTTCGCGATCTCGAGGACACTTATTATATAAGATTCGTAGCGGATTCGATCGATCTGTCATCGCCCTCGGATGACTTTTGATCCGCGATCTCGACTTTGTCTCGTAAAACACGTCGAACTTGACGTTGGGATTGTTACGATCAAAGTGGTCTGTGCGTCTAAACGTCGCAAATGCCCGCATAAATACGATTACGCGCGATACCAATGCGCAGAATTGCCTATATTCAGACTTTGATCGCCGTTAATATCGTTGAGATGAATTAATTTTCGCTTGCAAAAAATATGCAAGGCGCATCGGTTAAATTATTATTACCGTGAAGTCGTCATAATTGCGCGATTAACCCTCTCTTGCATACGGAGAAAAAGTTTCGTAATTCCGTGATCTTTTTGCGAAGGTTACAAGATTACATAAATTATCTCAAAGGAAAAGGAATACATAGTGGGGATTGTAATACAAGTAATACATGCCATAAGATGGAATATTCCTCGACGTAAAATATATCGTACGAAATTATATTATTAGTCACTTAGTTCCTCATTGGTTGACTCGCTTATTAAATGTCCAAGACAGGTCAGGAAAGTGACGAGCGATCAACAGGTTTCCAGGTCCAGTCCGAGTGTATTACGAGTACCTCGAAACCCCGAGTCGATGATTAATATTCTCGTTTTACTTTTTACGCGATTCAAACGCTCGACTTAATTATGAACATTATCCAGCGATGTGCTCGACTCTACGATCGTCGAAGGAGTGACGTTGTCGTCGTTTCTCTAAATCACCTAGGCTCGAACGCAACAATACAGCGATTCTGAGAAGCTCCTGCGAACCGAGCGTCGTCCTTTCAAACAAAAACAGACGTCTCGGCGGCTTTCCAGAAACGACTGTCGAAACGCGTATATCGATGTATAATAATTGATGCGCAAGAAGATTGATGAAATTAATAAGTTCATTTTATAGCTCAAGAATGTTTTTTCGATAATTCCGCGGAACAGCACGAGTTCTTGCAAATACATAAATTACGATAGCACGTAAATGTTTTTTTGAGATAAAAATACAATAAAATAGCTCTATGTATGTAGATATTTACTTTTATAGTTAAAATTTTTTTATATACATTTTTTAAATATAGTTTAAAGTTTTATACGAAGCAGTTTGAATCGTACACCAACGCAAAAACAAAAATATATAGTTATAGATTACGCGTAAAAAAATTTCTTCTTTAAATTTAAATATAAAATTTGTTGTTTGGTGTTTACTTGATGAACGTACACGTTTGATGTTTGGCTCTATATTAGAAAGTGAAATTTCATTCGAGAGCCAAATTTTAATGGCCTTGTCAGAAGCTCGAGGATATTCTGTCTGACTACTACCGTCCAACTACTACTACTGACCAGAGACAGTCTGAAGATATCGATGACTATCTTTTATCGCGCCTTTTTTCGTAGCTTCTAAAAAGTTTAAAATAGGAAGAAAAGAGCTCTATCATTTTCTCTGCAAGGCAACGCTACTCTGGTGCGTCAACAGGTTCGGTAGATGGAACAAAAGTGCGTCGTCACTCCGACACAAAATCCCCAAGTTCGAGCAAAAGTTAGAGGAATATTTGACTCGAGGAAGTTTCTAACTAACTCGGTGGTTAAAACATTTTTTTATTCTCGAGAAAATCATCGCGTCACCCGTACTTAGGAATATCCCTCGACCGACGAAATCATGGATTACGCACCTTTGAATAGGAAAGACGTAAAAGAGACGACGCTTGACCGCGTAGGAATTGCGTTGCAAAGAACGCAGTGACCTTGAGCGAAGTTAAGAGAACGCGAGAGGTACCCGAGAGGTCGTTTATATGAAAATTTTTCTTCGACCAAACAGAAATAAAAAAGAAGGAAGGAAGGAAGGAAGAACGCATAAATAAGCAGACTGTCCGTTACTACGACGAGGTCAAAGTAATATCGATTATAAATTTTAATTTGTATACCCAACGTATAAATGTATGCAACTCGTCCATAAAGTTGTACCGTATCGAAAAACTCGATAAAATAAAATGGAGTACCAAAGAAAAGAAAACCGCAATCGTAGCGAACCTAACGAGATCTCAGAAACTCGGACCAATTTTGCAAGATTAATTTCTCAAGACTAGCCGAACCGAATCGATGAATCAACATCATTATTCGTATATCCAATATACGCCTATAGCACCTCGGATATCTTCGAAATTATAAATTTTACAGAAATATTTCACAATGGAGGTACTTCGGACATTCGAAGGTCACCTCAATTTTTTTAAATAGATTGGGTATATTTTTGCTTCCATGTCACGATACAGGATTTTAAAACGAGTTCAACGATCTATGACATTAGGTCATTGAAGGTCTTTTCTTCGTGCTTCGTTTACTACTTAAAGCGTAAGTACTATCGCCTTTCTCTACTTTCTGTTACTTTCAATATATATACACACATGTAGGATTTGTTTGAAAAGCAATAAGTGCTTTATCAAGAATTTAAGAATAATGAAGATATTAAAAATATTATAAAATGAATATGTTAACAAGTGCTTATAAAATTCTCGTCGTTCTTATCGGATAGTTTGCCGTCGTACTTCTTTTCGGTTTTGTATCGTCGTATCGAATCAGCGCGCCACGACCGATTGCAGCCAACCTCTTCGGTCCCGAGCACCGAGGGGCCCTTCGAAGGCCCGCGATACCCGCGGACGTAATCGTTTATTCGTCCATCCGTGCTGTTCGCACGATAGACGAGTAAGTGGGATCTGCGCGGCAACGCCGGCACCTTTCACTCTTGAAAACTCGTTAGCGCTCGTTCACGCATAATTTACCAGCGTAACGGTCACGACGCCGACGCCGACTCCGACGCGTGGGTTTTACGCGGCCGAGTCGCTGGCGGATTCCGTGCGACCGCGCGCGTATGCAATAACCGTCTTACCTGGACGGCGTAAAGGTCGTTCGTTATTGAAACTGCAGTTTTATAACGCCGCGCGGCCGTTACGCAATGAAATCCGGGCTCGCGACGATCGAATATCCGCCGTCAAAGACGAGGAGAGCCAAGAGAAGCGAGCGAGAAGCACTCGTCGCGCGAGAAACCGATCGCCAAACAGATAAACGATCGGTTTTGCTTCTCCCTCTTTCCGTCCTTTCTCTCTTTCTCTTCCTTCTTTGAAATCGTCTTTCGTTTTGACTCCGTTCGATTTTCGCCATCTTCGAATTTCGTTGGTTGGACGTCGGTATCGAAACGCGCCTTCGATGAACTACTCGCAGCCGATCGGAAACCTCCTTCCGGAGATACGATTCTCATTTCTTGAACGTTATCGATCGATCGCGTTGGCTTCTGGACCGGAGAACGCGTGCGCGATCCTTGCGAATCTCCGTGTAAGATATCTCTTGAGATATTTCGCGCAGTTACTGGCCGTATTACCTTGAATCTCGCGATAAAAGCAACGTTTGTTTTAACAATAATCGCATCGCCGTAAACGCGCAATTAACGAACACCAGATACGCGGAAGCACCCGTGCGCGAAAGAAGTTATTTGCAAATCGATGCCGATGGTCACGAGAACGCGTTAAACGTACCTCGAGTGCTTCGTCGAGTAACACGATAAAAAGGGATGTAAAATATCGAAACCCTCGATTTAACATCGGCGAGTTATTCGAAACTAAAGGCGACTTTATTACGAAGACAAAAAGAAGAAAGAAACGCGTTGACGAATAATAAATCACGGGTCGAACGAACTCGTATCGCCGGTATCGCACAGACGCGAAGTCGACGTGGTTATCGCGACAATTGCGTAGAGAAATTCGACGAAATGGACGGTAGTGCGACGTAGTTGGGCTCGTCCGTCGATACGTCTCGCGGCTCGCACCTGTATGCACGTACGTTTTTAAATTGCACGTTTATTGCGCGTGCCTGACGGCACGTGGACTAGAAAGAGAGCGCATCGTCGTAACTCGCGCGCTGCATGTCACAGATGTAAAAACAGCGAAGCGACGACGACGACGACGCGAGATTAGAAGGTGGTGGAGCGCCACCGATCGAGAGGGACGAGGCGGGGCTCGAGGAAGAGGTCCAGTGACGTCACGTACAACCTTGAGCACCGACCTCGGACAACGAGTCGACGGGTTTATCTACGAGCACACGCGAAACGTTTCCATCGGTGCTTTCGAACGTGTGTTCGTGGCTTCCTCTCCCGTCTCGTTTCTGCGTCGGCGGCACGACGCGACTCGACGCGTTCCTTCGGAGGCCGTGGGACCGTGCAAATTTTGCGAGAGACGTTTCTCGTCTCGCTAGCGACTGCCAATCTATCGCTTTTTAACGCTTTTCGTCGAAGGATCGCGCGTTCGACGAGCGACGATTCGCTTTTCGTTTCGTTCTGTTTTTTTTTTTTATAAAAGATGCGTTTTCTCTTTTTTTTTCAAAATTCGTAACGCGACGACTCGAAGTGTTCGAGATTGCGTAAAAAGGAAGGAAATTTGCAGGAGAAGAGTAAAACACCTAGTGGTTTCTCGCGGTATCGCGACCGATCAAATGGAGGTGCGATTGCCGCTCGCGAATAGCTGGCATCGAGGCTTTTCGAGAAATCGTTCGATAACGACGAAGCTATCCGCCCTACGTCATCCTCCGCTAGTCTCGCGGGTCGCCGCAAGGGTCAAGGGGAACTCGTAGCTTCGTCCGAAGAGACGATTTCTACTTCTGGATTCGCGATGCGCGCTCGAATGCGCGTCGACTCGCTTGCGAGATTCCCGTGTTCGCGTTTCTTTCCGTTCTTAGGATTTCCACTTTTATCGTCGTTTAAATTCATAAAGGTGTCCCGTGTCTCTTTCGTCTTTCACGTTCACCTAGAATCCTTCTCGAATTTGAATAAGCCCACGCCTTCGATTATTATTATTATTATTATTATTATTATTATTATTATTATTATTATCATCGATTTGCACAGGTTTTTGTGTGCTATCGCGTATGTCAAGGTCAAGGTCGTCGAACCACGATTAAAGAAGCCGAGACGCGTCTGCTTCGTCCTCCAAGGCGACGCGCTCGCCCGCGGGGAATCACCGAAATAAAGATATCTTACGATCGACTACCGGTTTTACGAAGGAACGTTAAACGTGATTTATCTTGCGCCAAAGACGCTCTTGTTTCCTGCGATTCTTTCGTCCTAATCGTCGCGTAGCCAGACGCGCGTCGTGCGGGTCCGAAGGTCACTCCTACCTCGCGAAAAACGACTCTTCCATGGAAAGATTTACGAAGGACTGGAGTGCCTCGTTGCTCGGGACAATTAATATTTTACCAGCTATAAATTCCGTGGGTGAAGTATTTATTCGACTCCTCCCCTTTCGTTTCGAAGGAAGCCTCGAAATTTCTCGCGATTTCGCAGAAATTTTTAAACGAAGAGAGATAACGAAGAGACTCGTTCGCGAAGGAAGAAAAAATAGCGTTGATAAGGACCGTTGGCTCGTCGCTCCGAGCGATAGTAATAACGTCGAGCGCGAGATCGTTTCCTAATTTCGAAAGGTGAGTTAGCGTACGTCCGAAATCTACTTGTACGAGTCCATTACGATGCGTCGAGAATCCTTGCTGTTTTTTACTCGTCTACGCGTCTGGAGCGACGACCGTTCGTCTTCCGTCACCTTCACGAATTTTAAAGTTGACGTAGGTTGTGTCCGAGCGACGAAAGCGTGTGCGAGTACTCGCGTGATCGTAAACGTGCAAGCCGACACACGCGCGATGCGTGGCATCGAGAGACGCCACGTCGAATTCACGCCGTCGACGTTATCTCGAGAATTCGAAAGAAAACGAATTTTTTTTCTGCCTTTCCGACGTCGATTACGACGGAGGTTAAAAGTATCGACGTCGTTACATCCCGTTAATACGTTATAGATCGTACGACACGACGAAATTTATTTCATTGCGCGATCGGACGTAAAAATGCGCGGAATTTTAAAATAGCGATTCTTTATCCCTCGCTCGTTCCTTATTTCGCAACGAGAATTATAGTCGTGGAATCGCCAAACCGTTCGTTCTATGTAAACTAAGCGTCGTCTGCCACGAGCGCTATCTACGTCCTTAAAGTAAAATTAACGTTCGTATCCAAATGTGGAATACGCTTAACAAAAGTATCTTAACGATATATCTCTGTACGTATGACGAGAAAATAGTACTTTCTAATCGACACACGTACGTTCGGCAATATCGACGCGAGTTTTAGTCGTTCGCATCTCTGGGGAAATTAACAGGCACATCTAAACCTCGAAGTGTTGTTATCCAGCTGGAAACATAATTCATTTTCCAT
>JAITYT010000622.1:2751462-2766571 GCA_025433975.1 Liostenogaster flavolineata | reverse complement strand
AATATTTGTCGAATATCGATGTCATTTCGAAGTAGAAACGTTAATCGTTGATATTTATTATCGTTATCGCATGCTTTTGCATTACAACTATGTTTTTATTTCGCGCCTTCGATGCGTCTAAGCGGCCTACGCGTCCCGTGTCTCTCCAATAGGCAACGCTTTTGCGTCTGGTACTAAAAGGGTTAATGCGGTCCGCGCGCCGCTCGATCAATCGTCGCGCGTCGACGTGCAGCCGAGAGGCACTACGACGATTCCGAGAATGGAAATATACCTACGCGACCTCGTCATTAACGCCAAGTCATGATCGTACGACTGCGAATGGTTACATGAATGAGAATGAGAGGAGTTAACGCCGCGACGGCGGCGGTGGTGGTGGCAGCGACGTATATCGAACGTTCCGATAAAACGACGATTAATCTCCGAGGGATTCGTTCGATTAACGACGTTCGTTGTGTAACGTATCGTGGCATCGATGGGAACGACGATATCGAAACTCGGTGAAACGAAATCTAGCGTCGTAAAGCGCGGCCGTCCGACAGCCGAGCGTTGTAAATTACTACTGTGTCGTCCGACCGCGTCTGACGATGCAACGCGCTAAATATTTTCCACTGGCGACGCGCGCCGGACTCGCCGCGCTCGAACTAGCTCCTTGGATGTTAATGAATGAATGTCGCGCTGCTGGATGGATGTAGTTCGATAAATCGCACGCGAGAGTCGCCGTGGCGTTGTTAACGTCTTTCTTTTCGCCGTGCGATTTTTCTCTGACGCGATCTAGCGACGCTAAGATCGTCTTTGGCTCTCGTCGGATAAGGAACGTCCGCTGCTTCTCGTGGATGGATCGTGCGCGCCCTTGCGCGATACGAAGCCTAAACGCGATTTATAAAGACATCCCTCGAGTAGCACGGTTAATCGTTATTCTAAATCGTGTTATTCGATGTTAACGATCCGTACAATTTTGGAGATAACGTTTCGTGCTATTCAAAATTGTTCAATTCGAAACTCGAGATCCATACAAATTTGTACGTTTTGTTTCAAAGATTAATTAACCCGTTAAATGTTTTTGACGTATCATTTTTTTCTACGCTTTTTTTTTAATTTTTTAAATAGTTCGATTAAAAATTGCGCATAAATAAAGGAGTTGTATCACTTTTCCTGAAAATTTACTTTCAGCCAAATATCACCATAATTGAAAGAAGCATTAAATAAGAAGAGCAAGTAGCATTAAAACAGATAAGGGGTTAAGCAAGCGTTGAAAATGAGAACACAATTTTTGTATGTGCTTTTAGTTGTAAAATTTCGGTCGTATAAAAATAACAAAATTCGTTCGATTTAAAAAGTGAGCGTCGCTAACATACAGAAACTTACCAGTTTCGTATCCTACGGAAGAGGCATAATTTCAAGCAACCAAATCTCATCCAATAGTTCAGAAAAGTTGATCGACTTAATTTTTTACAGTAATATTCGCGACTTCGTGCAATCGAAATAGCGTACCATTCGGGGATATCTACCTGTATATCGTTTCCATTGTTATTCTGACATAAATGAAGCATTCGCGGCGTAAAAATGATTTAACGCGGCGCCACGACGACGACAACGTCGATCACTTCCAACAAAATGGCAAATAAATTAATCCTCCGATAATCGGTTACGTGCTTATAGTTGTGCAAAAGTTCTCGTTTATCGCTTGGCCTCTCAGCCCGTATTTTTGCAATACAAACGTAAACGCGCTGCATCGGACGATCCATCGTACGACTTCCCCTCGACTTTTCCACACGGAGTATATTTCCTTTCCACCCGAGCGTTTATCGATCGCGATCGCTTGGCCCGCAAGACCGATCTCGTAGCCGTTCCGTCGAATCGTCAGTCGACGATACGAAAATTGACGATTTAAACGAGCGGTAAAGTCGGACGTAAGAAATATTAAATCGCGATTTATCGAAGGATTAACCTGGTCGCGGTCGATGTCCTCGTGGCGTAGATATTCTCAAATCGCTGTGGAAGTCTATTTCTTTAATTCAACTTTAAATCAGACTTCAAAAAATTACGGAAATTAAAAGTTGTATATTTTTACGCATTATAAGTAGTATTAAACGCAAGAAATTCTGTGTTTTAAAATCCACACATGGACTTTAACTAATTGACGCTAAATTTGCTCTATCTGCTGGTACTCCCACGAGCGAAATCTGCTGATCGCGCTGGAGGAGGCACGCACGATCGGAAGCGAAATCGATTATCGGTAGGAAAAATAAGGCGATCGTGTCGACACCTCCCGATACGGGAGCGCGCAAGGGCCCAGCGGAGGAGGGGAAGAGGAGGCGTGGGCATTTTACAAGAGGAGAGGGATCGGCAGGGCCACCGACCTCGTCCGGGCAAGGTCCAAGGTCGTGAGAAGACGAGCTCAAACTGCGGACACCACGTGGCTCGCCGCGATGTCCCTGGAATCCGGGCCCTTCGACCAATCTACATTCGCCTCATAACCAACGTCCGAAGGTCGTATGAATATCCAGCGCTCGCCCCGGCCTCCAAATCGTTCGCGATTTTATTCTCCTGCCGATATCCTAGATCGGTGGTGTCGAATACGCGACCCGAAGTTGATTTTATTGATATAATGAGATGGAATTTTCATTCGAATTAAATAAAATGTATAAATAAATATATACAATATATATATATATATTTCTTGCTTCTTGCTAGCTACGCATTCTTTTGGAAGATCGTTCTTTCGTGGCCCGCAGACTCTCTTAACCCTTTACCGTTCGACGTCATCTTTCTTTGCAGTAAACAAGAACGATCAATAATGCTCTTAAACTTAAATTATATTTTGCTTTCTACCCTATGCAGCAAATAAATATACGAGAAGTCGATTAAAATTGCTAGGTCGACAATAAATCGATATAACTGAAAAATTAATTCGGACCGCAAAGGGTTAAACTGAATTCGACGATACTTGTTTCACCTCTCGTTTTCTAACGACGAAGGCGCCATCAAATTTGCACGATCCGCCATCCGTTCGTCGCGTTATACCCAGACTCGTTTGAATTTTTCAATATTTGGTAGCATTTACGACAAAGAGAACGGAAAGAGGATACTATAAAGCAGTCTCTAACCGTTATCGTCACTGTTCCTTGTACCGAGGCTTACGATGACGCTACACTTTTTGCGCGCACCGAAGAGACCCGTTCGCGATCGCGATCGTAAGAACGAAACGATCGCGTTCGACGTAGCGACATTGAAAAGAAATATGATAAACGGTGTTTTTAGTTCACGGACGTTGTCGCTTCCGGATATCGATATGGAAAAAAAAGGCGTGAACGTTACCTCGTGCTTTACGCAATATCGACTCGATCGTCGCTTAATTCGCACCAATGTCCTTCCCTCGTGATTCAAACGGTAGAACGTACGATACAGGCGTACCATCGGCTTCGATACGAACTCGTCGTCGTACCGTACGTGCGCGTAACCATCTCCTCATTGTAATAAGCATCGAACGTACATTGTATCTGCGAGGCGAGCAATAAACCACGTCAAACAGAGCGCGACGATAAAATACCGATAACACCTCGGCGATAACTGCCACTGTCTCGTCACTGAAAATGACTGAAATTCCGAGACGAGTTCGTTCGGAGTACGCAGGAGGCTCGTTTATTTCGTTGCTTAACAATAATTCCGCTTCTAACGATCGCGAATTAAAAATCCATTGGATCAACGTCCTTTCGATAACGTCGTGATCCCCTCGAAAACGCGGGACGTCGTCGTTGCTTTGTCTCGACCCGTCGCGTTTTTCATCCCTACGGTTGCTTTCTTTTTTTTTCTTTCTTTCTTTATCGCACTCTTCCTTACATTCTTCTTCCGCTCGTCACTCTCGCGCGAACGCACAGACGCGACTCTTATCGGTTTTCAAAGCGTCAAGTTCGGTCGAGGTACATCGAAAAACGGAATTTTTTGCGGTATAAAGAAGGACGTGACTTTTCGAGACGACCTTTCACCGATTATCGTTTACTAACTCTACTGGAAGCTAATTCTTCGCGAGTTAAGGCGATAAGTCGACGCGTTACCGCGACACATTTTTCGAATATTCACGTAAAATCGACTTCGATAAAATAACCACACGATCTTCGCACCTTGCGCAATTAATTATTCCGATTAATTATTTTCCCGTTCTTCGCGATTTCCATTCTCGATCGATCATTCGACGACGGCATAGCGCAACGATTAGAACGGCGATGATAATTCCAAGGTGAGAATCGCTCTCGATATCACCGAGCGAAAAATCACGAGGAAAGGAGAAGCGATGCTCGAGCGTGTCGATCGCTGACACTGACGTTTCTCTTCTTTTTTTGCTCCATCCGTTGCGAGCATCGCGATGCAACGTGCGGATTTTTACCGATCCAATTGAACTTGCCGAGAGCTAAGGTCAATCCCAACGAGATCGCTCGCAATATAATTTAGCAGGAGAAAAGCGAAGCTTCCTTTTGTTCGAACTCGTTGCGCGCGTCTGTCGTCGTTCGTAGAACAGATCGGCTTCTCGATAGACCGAGAAAGCGATCGAAAGGTTGCAGAGGCTAGCGCTGCACGGACCCAAAACCTTGCGATCCGCGAAGAGTCAAGATCCTCGCATCACCGACGGGTATTGCCATTTCGTCGATTCGGCCGGAGTTTATCGCTCGACACGTCGAAGGAGAAACGGCAAGCAGTCAATCAAGTAGTCGAGTAGGCAAGCAGGCAGGCGGCCGCCGCGTTGCAACATCGGTAGTCCGATATCGCGAATATTCCGATAAGTTCGAGGCGATTCGCGATTTAATAACAGATGAGAAAATCTCAAGGTCGACACTCCACTGCTAATCTCGACGCCGTATCTTTTATCGTGTAAACGGCACGAAATGAAAGAAAAAACGAAGGAAGAAAAGACGAAGAATTACAAGGTGAATCCTCGATAGGCCGATATCGCGGTCATTAGGAATATCATGGGCTGCGACGCGTTACGAAATCAAAAATTCGATCGGGCATGGTGACTCAATTTTTTCGTTGTCGCTTGCATCGATCACTCCGTTTTCGTACGTAAAGCGTTAACAATTCGATCCCTAGGGCGTGCATGCCATCTTGCCACCACGCCACTGATCGACTGTCGCTTCGAGGAATATCGAAAAATACGGCGACGCAGAATCGAGAGGAAGAAGTTTAGGCGACTCTGGAGCGAGAGGTGCGATACCATCGTGGCGTCGTTGCCACCTTGTCGCATTAGAAAACGCTGCCAACGCATTAATGAGGCGCGATCGCGACTATTCAATGCCTACGAGCGTTCTTCTCTTTGTCTTCGTCGTTGGATAGAAACATTGTCGTCTCTGTCGGCGACGTCCTTCCGTCGAGTTTCGTAGACACAAAAGATTGTAATGCGCATAATCTGCGCCGAATGAAATCGCCGATCGTTGAGAGCAACGACGACCACCAAGGATATTTTGAGAAAGACGAAGAAACGAGTGCTACGAGAGAGCGACAAAGCAACAACAACAACGATTTCCGTCGAGGCGAGAGAAAAAGCATAGGAAAGAAAAGAAAAGGAATGAGAGGTCAGACGCGATGTGCGCATCGCGAAATGCGATTCTCACGGATCGCGATGCCGTCGTAAGGAAACGGATTTATTCGAAGACTCGGCTCTATAAATCCGTTCGTATCGAAGCTAGTCATAATAAAGATTCATATTCAACGAGAGATTCTTTTTTTTTCCTTTTTTTCCCCCTCTCATTCTTTCTTTTTATTTTTTCGAACGATGAATCTCGCCTTACGTAACAAGACGATCGCAAGCGCTTCTTCTTATCAGGCTCGTATCACGATGAAATTTTCGAGTTAAACGCGTATCGCTCTCGAGGCGTCTCGGGACACGCTCGAGCGCGCATACCGAGAGAGAGAGGGGGGGGGGAGGAAGAGTTTAACGCAATACACGCGAAACGAAACGACGAGTTCTCGATCGGTATCGAGAATCGCGTATCCGCGTTACCCGGAGGAGACGAGAACGTAGAGTCACCAAGAATCGCTCGAAAAGGAAGGTCACGGCGGTAAGGCGACTTACAAAGCGAAATGGAATAAATTTGGCCGTTGCGAAAGGGCGTTGCGTTCAATTTCGAGAGGACGTCGGCACAACAGCCGGAAACTCGCGGAACGCGTCTCCGAGGTAGACACGTGTCGCGAGAAAACAGAGTCATCGACGTGACATATGAGACGATATCGAGACCGGGAACGTCTAATAGAAGCTCGTACGTCTCCGCTCGCGTCGACGTTTCGTCAAAGGCGAGAGCCTTCACCAGACTGCCTACGAAAATACACGCGCACGCCTACGTGCATGCACGAACGTAAATACGTAAGTATCGATGGGCGTACGGAGGTCGTCGATATCGCGTTGTTTTTCTCCATTTACCTTGCCGAAATTTTGCCACGAATTTTGCCGAGAAGAAATACGGGCAGTCGTGTCTTTCGAAAAATTTGCAAACGTTATTACGCGTCAAACGCGTTGAAAATGGAGTTCCGCGATAGATACCGAGTCGTCCCTGGTATCATAGATAATACCGTCGTTTCGTATAAATTATTACGCTCTTATAATTTATCGCTACCGAACGAGGAAGGACGACTACGGGCGACGACGAAGAAATTCGTTTCTTGCTTTACGAACAGCATCGTTTACACGCAAATTAAATATCGACGATTATCCATGATTTTATTTCGGGATCGGCCTTGTTCTCGGCGGAATGCCTTAATAAATTCCGTGTAAAATACGACGTACGCGAAATTATGCTACATCGAAGCGGGAAAACAGAGGAGTACCGAAATAACGGCATAATTAGGACACGAACGTACGATTTTCACCTCTCATGGATGTCAATCTCGTCCTAACTTTCCGATTAAGCGACTACCTTAGGAAGAATCGATTTACGCGTCTGACTAGCGGCCTTCGTGAACACCCTAAATTACGAAGGTTTTCTCGATTAAGCGACGATTAAAACGGTGTCTGGAAAAATTGCTTGGAAAAAATTCTTTGTAAAAAAAAAGGAGAGAAAGAAAACGATCGAAACGATAATAGATAAACAACGAAGGGTAGAACAACTGGACGACGATATCGTTCGACGCTCGAAACTGTCAGAAACGAGGCCCACGGAGTAACACGTCGCTTCACGGCGTACTCGACTCTTATCCTCTCCCCCGTGAATGCCGCATCGTTCTCTCTCTTCTTTCCTCCTCGCATCCCTCCCCCGGCCAAATAAAATACCGCCACGATGTGCTCGTCGTTTATTTTTGGAACGCGTTCGACCTCTCTCGGACTTACTTGCGTGTATACGTGCCGTCGAAAATAGCCTGCTGCAAGGTGGCCGCGCGGAGAAGGATCGCACGATCCCTCGCAAATTTTCGGAAAACGAGTGAAGAACCTTTTGTACGAATTTTCTTTTTTTATCGATAAAAGAGGGGCTGGCGAAAGATCGCCTCGCGGAAAATACGCCAACCAATTGTTATCGTGTTTTATCCCGTCGACTTCTCGCGCGGCATCGCCATGTCGCTCGTACTAACGCCGATACGAAGGGACGGAATTAAAAATTTGGAGATCGTCGGTGCTTTTCGTTTCGTTCTCATTTTTACGTTTCGGCGCGTTAACACCGATAAGTATCGTTCGCTGTTAATTTAAAAAAAGTTATGGGTTTTTAAAGCTTCGGTACGTTCTTCTCGCGATTCTTGTTCCTCATTCAAGGAACTCTTCGAAAGAAGATACCGCGACCTGTTCGGGAAACATTGCGGCTAAAATACAAGATAGAGCCTGCGATTAGAAAACGACGTTCGGTTGGTCAAAATAGATTAATGTCCCAGATCGAGGCGACCTTGCGCGAAACTTCGTCATTCCCCTGAAAATTCGATGTACCTTCAAGGTGAACGATACGCGTCGTCCTAACGATTGGAAACTCATCGAAGGAATGGCAAATCAGATCTCAAGGGAGCTCGACGTCATGTTTCATTACCTTGTCCTGCTTATTTACGAATTAATTTCTTTTTTTTTCGTTTTTACCCTATTTCAAAACTATTTTCTTCTCTGTTGTCTAATTTGACAACATCGACATATTCACATAAAAATCGTGGAACAGTCGACACGCGACAACCATCGACTCGCGGTGACGATGTGTCGACAAAAGTCTATCGCAATCTCACAATGTAACGTTTTGTCTCGACTGTATTTTTTCAAGCGATCGAATGTTTTACGAAGCGTCGCCATAGCAAACGCGTGTAAGAAACTGCGGCTTACAATGTAAAGATCTACCTCGTCGAAAAAACGTTTTTACCGAAGGCTGAGGAGAGGAAAACTCTTCGTCGCTTTGCTCAATCGCTCTCGACACTTTGCCGATCGTACTTTTAATAGAATTTTATTAACATCGTAAGATTTTAACAAAAGACGGTCCGATAAATTGGGAAAGGAGAACGGCGAAAGCAATCGTTTCTCTAAAAATAGCATCTGTACGCGTTACATGATACAATATATAAAAGAATAAAAACTTCGTAACGAAAACGAGTGACGCGTACGCGGCAGCGGCCTGCAAAGCGTTAATAATAAAAAAAAGAAAATTCCTAAGCATCGAAAGGACTCGACCAGTCGATCGAATTTGTTCCTGTCTCTCTTTGTCATCTTCCTCCTCGATCGTAAGCAACGTTCCTCTTCGCGACGAGTCACGTTCGAACGCGGCATTAGCCAGTGGCGTACTTATCGCCTTTCCATCCAGCGCATCGCAATCAACGCGCCAATTTTTCATCTCACACCTTACGTTGAGCGCGCGCGCGCAATCGAACGCAAACACGACGTAACTGGCGAAGTCGACAAGGAGATAACCGATAAACGATGTCGGGATTACGTGTGGCGATCGAACGTCCGTCCGAAGCGTCGATATCGACGTAGGAACGACGTTCTAGGCTAAATTTCGACTTGGAACGGAACGCAGAGACATCGCCAATGGCGCCGTTGTCGTCTTCGTCGTCTTTGGCGACGCGCGAGCGAACGAGCTTGCGTATCACGTTCGATTAGGACTTCTAACGCTTAGAACGTACGTTAAGTCTCTTGATTTCCAAGTCACGAACACGGTATTAACAGGCGAGTCGTCGAGCCGGTACGCTCGTACGTACGATCCTGCTATCCGTCGAGGAAGAGACATCGTCAATTACGGATAACGAATCTTCCGTCGCGCTACGATTACGCAATCGTCATCGGACTCGACGTCGTCGGCGTCGGCGTCGTTCGTCAGTGCGACGATAATATTTGGAATGGTTGCGATTAGATTCCTAAGTACGAGTGCATTGGAGTACGCGCTTTTCCACGAGTTTCTCCATTTTTCTTCTCTTCGTTTCACGGAAGTCCTAGAGGCATTTCCTAATTCCGGGTTAGACACGGCGATCGGCTTTCGACGACGGAACCATAGACCGATCGTAAATCGTCGAAATCGCCTAGCTTCGTTCGTCGAATTCAATTTTGTTTCCTCTCTCTTCGATACCTCGTAGTTTTATATTCTTATTTTAGATTCGACGAGGCGATCGGTCCCCGATACGACGCCTATCGTCGCGCCACGCGAGTCTGACAAAATCGCAGCGTTTTCGCGCTACCATACCATCGAGAGGAGAAAGAATAGAGGCGAATTTGGAATACAGTAGTTCGAGTCGTTATCCGACCGCCTAAAATTCCGTGACCGCGAACGTAATCGTTACGCAAGCCGATGAAGCGATAATTCGCAATTACGCATGCAAGATCGACGGTCGACCGTAGGGAAGTCGCCACACTGCTCACGGATCATAGGTTATCCTTATAGTCGACGGTCTAAGACGCAATAGACAGCTTGCGTTTATCGGACCATATATTAAACGTAACGTATATTAAACGCAGCAGACGACGACGACGACGACGATGACGACTCGATTTGTTTCGAATCGGTAAGGTAAAAAAAAAGGGGAAAAAGAAAAAAAGTGTGGCTGTGCGTCAATAATGACGCACTTCGTTCTCTGCATACGTCGAGTTAATCTTTCCAATATCTAGAAACGTCGGACGAACGGAAATGCATAGATAACTGCACGTGAAAACGCAAGGTGTAAAAATGAAAGAAGAAATGAAGGAGTGTTTCGTAATTGGTCGTTGAAGTTGTTAAACTTCTTCTTCTTCTTCTTCGAAGTGCTTGAAGAATATCGAAAGATATCGTTCTAAACGCGATGCGTCATTAGAAATGATTTATTATCGATGATCGATAAGAAAAGAAGGAAGAAAAGCAGAAAGAGCTGGCATTGGACGGACAAATTCGAACGTCGAAACGACGTCCTTTCTAAACGCGTGAATCCGCTTTTAAAATCCTTAATGACTGGCGCGTAAAGACGACGTACAAACGCTCCTCGATACAAATCGCAGGAAGTGCGAGAAAAATGCGAGAAGGAAAGGAATAAATTCCGAAGGTACGCGAAGAACGACCTGGACTAAATTAGTAGCGAAACTGCGTATCGAGCGGACGTCCAAACGAATCACGAGCTTTTTATCGCGCGTATTCGAACGGCGATTATTTAGCGGCACGACGGAACGATGATTATGCAAGTCGACGACCATAAGGTACGAGACGCGTTCTTACGACGAGTCCGAGCTAAGTTTAGAGCGTTGCCGCTACCTTCTTCTTCCCGCGCTCTCGACACTTGTTGGATAACGAAACGAGCGGCGACGACGACGAATCTAACGCGTGCGAGTCGATCTTAGCCGAGAATCGGCGATCCTCGACGAAATGGCGCATAGCGACAACGTTCATCGCGTTTTCGCGATATCGAGAGGCAAGGATGAAAGCGGAGAAAAGGAGCCTTCCGGTAACGGTACCGATGCCAATGGTAAGAGCAATAACAGTGGGAGCCGACGAGCTTCGAGGTACGAGCAACGTCGATGTTAGAAATTCGACGATCCGTCGATATTTAAAAAAAGAAGAGAAATTTTACGATAAGAGGAGCGAGAAAAGTCAACGAAGGACCTTGAGATACGAAGTATTTTGAAAACTAGGATGAAAACGAAGCGACGAGAGATCGATAGGGCGAGAAGACGAGAACACGCGGTCGTCGTCGTGAATTCTCTTCTCCGTTGTACGATTTTAGATATGTGAAAATTCTCGAAGCGCGTCGACGATGTCGAAATACGCGGCACGAATAGATTTATCTCGAGTTACAACCGTTAACGTGTTCGAAACGTAGCTTTTTAAGACCGATGTCTCCTGAGAATTTAATTCGAATACTCGACAGGACGAATTATAAGCGGGACTTTCGCGATTGGATCGATGACTCTAATCTTTGAAAAAGAGAGAGATATATTATATATATATATATATGATAAGAGAGCTCGTTAACCAGTTAGCGAAAAATTATGACGCGTTGAAACATGATATAGGCAGCTAGAAGTAGTCGGTGTCTTTCTTTTCTTCTATCGACCGTTTTTGCGTCCATCGCTTAGCCATTCTTGTCGCGCGACTCCCTTTCCCTCGCGCTGCCCTTTTCTTGCCTCTCTCTCTCTCTCTATGTTCTCTCATTTTTATCTCACCCAGTTTTCCCTTGCAACGTCCGTCGTAAGCGCATCCCTCTTTAAAAGACAAAACTTCCCCGTGGGCGGAATTTTCACGGGCGTCGTCGGCGTGGTACTCGCAATTCTCGTCTTAACGCGCGAAACAAGCCGACGATCCATCCCTCGCGGAGCAACGACCCTCAATTAGGGTAGAAGCTTCCGTACATGGAAAGTTTCGAAGCTTAGAAAGTTACGTTCGACGTTGCGCGCTCCAACCGAAAATCTCCGTCAAGAAAAATCTTTTTCGACGTTTCAAATGCGTTATCCGACCCGATCGTTCGTCGCGTAAAGCGAGAGCCCCGACGAGGCTCGTATAATTTCGATAAAGATTTTTCGCGACTCGAATTTACATCGCAGGTGTTAAAGATCGTAACCCGACGAAAATCTCCTGGATTTAACTCGCGAAAGGAGAAACAAGGCCGACGAAAGGCTTCCGAACGAAAGACAAAGTCAAGTTGATCGATTGGAGGCGTCGTACCGCTCGAAAGAAACCGAGCGTGTCATCGTGACGGAAGAACACGATCGACGAGAAGTGAAACGCGTGAAAAAATACGTCGCTTCGAGGCGCCACGATGTTAGCGAAGGATCGAGAAACGACGCACGGACGATCGTGACGCGGACGGATTCGCATTCGGGCGACTACGTCGCGCGACGACGACGGAAGGTCGTCCGAGGCTCGACGGCGCGAGAGTGCGCCTGTACGCGCGCTTCTACTCGAGCCGAGAGCCTCGTGACGTACTACGCTACGCTAGTACGAATGTACGTATATTAGATCGGTCATTTCGTACGCTCCTCTCCGCTCCAACACGAACGACGAACGACTAGTAGACGTATTTAGAATCGTGACGCGCCCCCTTCGTCGCGCGCCGTGATTGGTCCAGACGAGAGCGTTTCGCTGTCCTGCCAACGCTCGGCTTTACTGCGCGTCAACGAGCGAGACGCGCACGCACCTCGGGACCTTTCCAAACGCACGAGAGCCAAACTTTTCGAGTCTCGTTCAATGGCGATTTAACGAGATCGAAGACCAAGCGAGTAATCGTTTCGTTTCTGCAATCTTAGGAAATACGATTAGATTCGAACGAGCCTGTAAATCTTCTCATCGAGCTACGTAAGATATTAGCTTGTTCGAAAAGTCGTTTCGTTTTTTTTTTTTATGAAAAACTGATGGAAAGAAAAGAATCGACTTTCCTAACAACCTAATAGTTGTAGCTATCGATGCTTGAGTGACGTTGGAACTTCGAGTTTTTCGAGTTGCAGCGCGTTTTATCGGAGTGTAGCGAGAAAAGGTCTGGCGGAGTTTTTGATCGGGGAAAGTAGCGGGGACCAAACGCCTCTCGATAGCGCGGTTTCGTGGCGATCTTAAAATACTTGGACGAGAAGGCGCGAATGCACCTCGCGACCTCACGTTTTCTACGAAGCGAAAGGCCTGCGAAATTCACGAGATCGGAGGCGCATTGGCAAAACACCAGTTCGACGGAAACGAGCGTGTTCGGACGATGCGTCTATAAAACGTTTGCTCTCTCTCCTACGCGTCTGCCTAAGAAAGAAAAGAATCACGTCGGCGTATCATCTCGCATCGGGAAAGGAAAGATCTCAAGAATTACGTAGCTTCGACAGGAAGGAGCGAATTACGAATCGAAGCGACCTTAAACCGTGACGATCGTCGTTGCTAGGACGAAAGATGAATAATAGGAGGTAGGGTGGTATTCGGGACGTAGGCGCGTCTTCGATCGATTCGCGTAATTTAAGTTACGAGCGCTTTGCGGATAACGTTGATTTACGTAGCCTGGATAAGTGTTTACTTGCTCGTTAGTACCCTTCCGTCGTGATCGACTGGTTCTAAACCGTTGAAAGATCAATGTCGGTACAGACCTACGGATTTCATCGACATACCGTAGACGTTCCTTCTCGAACAATCTACGGTACTTAGGCGCGTGTAAACTTCCTAATCTTTCTAACGTATCCGCCATTCGAACCTAACAAATACCTAAGAATTACTTCTCAGAATTACGTATCACGTCGGTTTCTCCAGAACGTTCCTCGGAATTGTTTCGACGAAGTTAAGCACGTTCTAACGCGTTCGTCGGAAGAGGCAAACTCGGCACATTTTTCAGGGAACGTTAAAAGAGCAAAGATGACGGGAGATTTTCAGTGTGAACAACTGTATGTACGATGCGATACGAAAGGACGTACGACGATGTTCGAAACGATAAGGTTACGTCGCGGAGACGTTTTAATATCGACGACGCAGCGGTGTTTGCACAATTGCTTCTCTTCGCGCGAACGTACGCTCGAAAGGGTGCGAGCGTCGTACGATTTTATCGCTGTATTAGCCGATGAGAATCCGTTGATCGCGAAGAAGCTTTCTTCGATGCGCTCGTCTCGACAATGTTGGAAGAGATCTTACGCGCAAAATACCGTACAATCGCGATAACGACGGCAATAACGTCGCCAAGACGAAGGGTAGACAGGTACCTAACGTACGCATCCGCGGTGCATAAGGTTTGCGTCATTAAAAGCGACGTTACCGTGACATTACGACCGTCGATCGTCCTCTGATATTTATGCGGATGCGTACGTATATTTTTCCCCGTGAAACGAGTATCGACGAGCTAAACGACCGACACCTACACGCCTCAACGATACGTAGGTAATTAAAAGAGAAAAAGCGAAGCCGTAGATAACGATCGTTTCGACTCGGGACGCGTTAATTCCTTCGAAATTATGTACACGCGAGAGCTTGCGCGTCTTTTTCTCCGTTACTGCGCGCTAATCCAGCAAAACGTTTTATCGACTCGCGATACGGGAAAGAAAAAACGCCGTCTTCGTGACGGCGAGAGATCGAGGTATCCGTGAACTCTCGTTCGAAATAAAAAAAAAAAAGAAAAAAAAAGAAGAAGGAGTTAACGCGAGAAAAACGAGAGCAGCGGCAAAAACTAGAAGGGACGAAGAAAATTCGTTTGGTCGGGAAAGGGTAGAAGAGAAGGACACACCGGCTAGTTCTAATTTTATTCGCGATATTCTCGTACGGAATTCGACGATCGCGCGTCGGAGAGGCGGAACGATGCGCTTTCCGTGGAAAAGCGTTAAAATTCGTTCGAGATAGATCCGTATCATAGATCAAGCTTACTCGAGTCGTACGTAACCCCAGGAGCACGTTCCACTTTCCGAGAGCATCGCTGACCGTAATCCGATTCTCGAAAGTTTCGGTCTCGGTGCGCGTCGTACTCGCGATCGCTCCAACACGTCACGAACTACGCTCGATGACGTACGACCGTACGCGATATCGATCCCGGCAAGTACGACGACGATGATGAGCCGATCGAGCATCCAAGACAACGACGTGTCGTCGTTCGAGCGTTCTCTCCTCCCTTCGCCAATCCGTTCGGCCGCGTTACGACGTCCAGTCGTCACCAAGTCGCGTCTACCTACCGAATGCTCATTTCCACTTGTGCAAACGAGTCGCCATATTTTTTATTCCAACTCGACGCGATTCGTCGAACCTGATCGCTCCATGGA
>JAITYT010000622.1:2707162-2719415 GCA_025433975.1 Liostenogaster flavolineata | reverse complement strand
GCATCCTTCATCCTCCTGCGTGTACCGCAGCCTCGACTTTTCGAAGCCTGAGCGCGGCGGAAACACTGTGTTTTATTGAATCATTTTTTGTCGTATACCGTGACTTTGTAAAGCCAGAAAAAGTTGGCGAGTAGTTGCCAACGATTCTAGGTCGAGATGGCTGATAACGAAAAAAAGGAACGCGTTGCCAAGGTCAACATGGGAGATCTCCCCGTTCGGTCGGGCGAGCGTTAAGAAACAACGATAAGCGACCGATCGCACGATGTTCTCGAACGTAAAAAAAAGATGGGAGTATACGCGTAAAAGTTTTTCTAGGCCAAACTTGATCGCGTTTTATCTCGACGGCTGATCGATCAAAGTCGATGGACAGATTTTTGCGCGGTAACGCGATAACAAACCGTTTAAAGAAAAGCGGCTCTTCGACGAGGCGGAATTATCGTGGACGAGATAGTCTATTACGAACGTCGAATTTGGTCGCTGTCGTTTCTCCTTCGGGAAAGCGTACCTTCCGGCGAAAAGGGAAGGATATAACGACGAGGTAACGTAGCTGGCGTCCGGCGCGAGGTGAAAAATGACGATGCGGCGACGTTAAGACAGATTACCAGGATATAAAGAGAGAGCGAGAGGTAACGAGAGGTCTTCTTATTTCCGTACTAGCTACATAAAGAGGAAGACGAGGTGGAGGACGAGGAGGAAGATCCTCGAGATCGAGTAGTTCGATCGTGTAGGTACGTGCTCCTTTCTAGCGAGGGCGCTTCGTTTTTCGAGACAACGGCGCGATGCCACTTTATTCGGCTCACTCGACCGCACGGTCAGCCGAGTTTCAGCCGAACGCAAACGGCCGACGTGCCGAGGAGGAAGGAAGGAAGGAAGGAAGGAAGGAAGGAGGGTTGCGCCGAAGGGTTGTTCGGTGGGTCGAGAGGGCGACGGAGGGCCGAGAGGGGAGGGTTCGATCACGCGACGACGACTATACCAGCACGACTACGACGACCCAAGGTTATTGACATCGCTCCGCTCGGCGCTACGGATCCAGCGGACTCTTTCTTTCCTCGTTGTCCTTGCGACACGGTGACAACGAGAGCGAGCGTCGTGACGGCATCCTCCGGATCGAGAAAAACGAGGCACGATTTTCTCGCGGATCGACTCACGGCGAAGAGACCAGATCCGACGGTGGTCTTCTTGGGAAACTCGCCGCGTTCGAAGCCATATCGCGCTTTCCTCTCGGCGTCGCTTGCCATCGCTAATTATACGAATACTAATTGGCAATTTATGCGTCCCCGCGGAGAAGACGTCGTTCCGCGGTTTTAAGGCTCGCCTCGAAACGCGACGGGAACAACATCGTGGGAATTAACCGAGAGCTGCTACTGCCGCGAGTGCGCTTCTCCGCAGATGCACTTCCGCGAATCGCCTCCAACGTGCCTCGTCCTTCGCGGCGTACGATTTATTTCTTGCGCCGTACGCCGAGGTCGTTTGTATCGTCCAAGGCGTGCCTCGTATATTCCAGCTTTACCACGTAATAATCCTTATTACGCGCTCCGTTTGAAACATCAAGATTCTGACGTATGCTCTGTTTTTTTGTTTTTTGTTTTTAACGCCCGTAACGTCCGTAAAAGCGTTAAAACGGGCGACGCGAATTTTCATTTGAATTTCTAGGCTTGATCCAGTTCGGGGTCGATCACGACGTCTTTACCGTTTCTTTCCGACGCGACAGGGGACTACGGTGCGTTCATGATTAAGACGTTATTTCTGGATAAGAATTACTGGGCGCACCTGCGCACGAAAGAGTTAGTACCTTCCGCCGATCGAAATTCGGTTAAGTCGATAAGCCGCGAGAATGACGGGCAGGATGATCTTCGTCGCGAAAGTTCGATAGTCGGTTTAACGGTAATTAGAAAATTCATTGCGAACCAAGGATGATTATAATTAAACATTATCGTATAGATAATAATAATAATAAACGTATTAAAATTATTATTAAGACGACGAATCAGCGACAAACGAATAGATAGAACGACTATCGGAGTACAAATTCTTCGTCGATAAAAGAAAACAAGAAATCACCCCCCAACTAATCGCCGAATTACGAATCCAATCGTATCGATTGGACGAGTTATGAATTTTCGAGGGAAACGAAAGGAAATATCAGTGTACGCTCGAATATTTAACGATTCTCATCTCCGGCCGTTCGAATAAATCGCTTGGCACGGAAGCGCCTACCGACGAGCCCACCTACGTACGTTTGCTCACAGCGAGCACCTACGATTTTAGCACGATCAATAACGCGACCACCAACAACGCGAGAACACCTTCATGGCGATCGCGCCGTTAAAGAAGAGAGCGGTTTCGGCAAAAGCGAGCGCGAAAGAAGGGCTACGAGATTCTTGAAAATATTAACGAGAGCATCGAGGATTCGCCATCGTTGATCGTCGAATCAGCGAGCAGCGGAAGGTAACGAGGCGTCTTCAACGCTATCGAATATCTTCGCACGGTTCTTTTTAAGCCGACTCTCGTTAAAACAACGTAACAGCATCGAATTCCATCCACGTAAATAAATGTACGGCGCACCGCGTTACGCGAGCGCGCGACGTCTACCTGTCCCTGTTTTCCGTGCGGTATGCGTAATTATGGATGCGAAACGATATCGCGTTTCTCTCCTTGGCACTCGATCGAGGGGAGCAACTTCGCGGCCATTTCGTCGTTTCGATGAAACTCGGGATCGTCGTTCTCGAACGAACGATACAAATCGAAAGGAACGAAGCTCGGAATACTTGGAAATTTATGGTGAAAGGGCGCTCGAAGGGTGTCGCGCCGCTCTGCCTCGTTGTCCGCGGGGGTTGAAAGCGATCGAACGTGGAAGACGACTCGACGCCCCGGACGAATGGCGCTTTAATTCGTCGTAAACGAAGTGTCTTTCAGCCGGACGCACAATGCGCTTGTTCGAACCTTTGTGAGCGCGTTCCACGCGATTCTCATCGCTTAGCGCGAGCGATTCTTCTTTCCTGCCTCCTTCACCCGCGCCTCCTCGTCCTCCTCGGTGGACTGACTCGTTTCTTCTTCTCCTTCTTCTTCTTCTTCTTCTTCTTCTTTCGTTTCTCCAGCGAGGCATGGGTCGCATAATGCGCAGCCAGACATAATTACCGCACGTGCCGACCCACATTCGAGGCGTTCCACTTTCAAGGAACTCCGAAGGCGAGGCGGTAGGTACGCGTTCATGGGATTACGTATTCACGAGTAGCCGAGTGACAATGGTGAGATGCTCGCCGGATGATAACGGCTTTGCTAGCTTCTCGCGTGTCCTCGGTCGTGTGGACGAGAGATCTCGATGGAGACTGTCTTTTCTTCTCTTTGAGTTTCTCTTTTCGCGCTTCGAAGTTTCCACGATTTTAAAGACACGAAAGATCGCGCCTACGACCAGATCGTAAGCAAGGCCATTCTCGACTTAGTTTCCGATCCGACTTTTGATCAAAAGTTTCAAATCGACGAAGTTTGACGTTTCGTCTCTCGATTCAAAGACCGCGAACGAGTGCCACGTTTGACTTGGTATCTGGTCGTTCCAAGCGATAGAACTCGTCTTTCGAACTCTAAGTCGAGTCCGCGGTGATTTCTCGATTTCGTGCAACACTTTGACGACACTTTGATCGGCGCTGCTTTTGAACGTTGCCAACTGAATGACGTGGACGATACGACCGTGAGTCGTCGGAAAGCAACGTAAAACCGTTTTGCGCCAGCTTGTCGTCACGATCCAGTTGCAGACGCGTTCAACCGTACCAACGAGCGTTGGATCGTATCAGCAATTTTCAGAGGTTCTTCGCGTTCGCGATGAATCTACGAAAGGAGAGAAATTTTAGCGAAGGAAATTCCTCTTCCCTTCTAGCCCGTTTCCTTCCACTCTCCATCCATCCGATATCGTATTCCTCGACGCGCCGGACGAAAGAAGAGTCGTACGTGATTATTCGTTGCTGCGAGTGCAAGTTCGCGAGCCTACTCGCATCGGAGGCATTCCTACGTGACCGAAATTTTATTCGGCTTGCCCGGTTAACTTCCCTTCGACGTGGGTTACCCTCCCCGGGGGATCCGCCGCCCTACGAAGGCTTCGCGTTCACCCGAGCGTAACTCTTTACATTTAGAGGCGCACATGTCGATCGGCAAAGTGTGATCATAGGCGATTGTCGCTCGAAAACCGACGGCGCACCGTCCGTCACGTGTTCGTTTTCACAGGCCGCTGCACCTGGCCGTCATCAACACCACCACCACCACCACCGATGCGCGTCCATTAAGAAATTTCTACGATCGCGTCGAAATCCTTCGTGCTTAATTGGTTTGCATTCTCTTAGAGGCGGCGTGCCGCCTGCACGCGGCCTTTCCTACGGAAATTCTATAACGAAGCAATAACCGTTACCAATTAGTCGAGCGAGGTTTCCTTATCGTTTGGAGGTTAGGTCGATGCCACGCGCGAGTGGGTAGCTCTGCGTGCCTTGATGAGTTTGGATTTTTCTCTCTCTCTCTCTGTCTCTTTTTCTCTCTTTCCTAGTTTTGTTAGCGGAATAATTGAGAATTGTCTCCGAAATGTGTGCTCTCGAAGTTTCGCTCGAGAATACTGGTAACGGCGGATCCGAGGTGGAAGAGAAAATTTCTTTTTGACGCGTTCGACGCGACGTAGCTCCACGTGTTCCAAGAGCCTAACGATGCTGCTGGAATACGGGTGTTTTCGAGTAATTGGTCGTTACGACGCACGGAGAAATTATTCGTCACGCGTTTGAAATTCAAACTGTACGTCGATGAGGTTGAATTAAAAGCAAGGGTGAAACTTGTAGAAAATTTGTAGAAAAATTATTGACTACAAATTTCATCCGTTAATTTGTAGAAAATTTGTAAAACAATTATTAACTACAAATTTCATCCTCCACGACCTAATATATTCTTCTTTTTATGCGAAAAGCAGGTCCTTCGACGACGCCACGAATCGAATCGTATCTATGCTAATGGTTACCACGCACCGCTATCAATGTCATTGTACTGCGTGTGCCGTAGGCGCACCGGCAGTAATCTAGCGGCGCGCGTAGCTTTCATTGGAAGTTAGGGTCGCGAGAGTGCACCCTCTTCAACGTACGCTGCACGGTGTACTTTACCTTCGCGACCCTCGAACACGTAACACGCATATAGGTCAAACGAAGTGAAAACACCGTGACTCCGTCTCTAATCAGCTTTGCTAAAACACGGAGTTTTACGTTTCGCGCGACTCGAACGACGGAATTAATAACGCATCCTCGTACGTGGTACGTCGATAGTTGCGCTGTAGTTGAAAACGCTCGTCCGATTTCTGTAGAAAATTCAGCTTTAAACAGATTTCAGATTTAAACAGCTAATATCGAGATATCGATTTTCTCAAGTTAAAAAAAAATTATCGCGAATATAACGATTACGATCGTTTCAAATCGTCTATACGTCCAATTCGCTGCTTTCTTTTTTGCAAATAAAAGCAATATTATCTGGCAAAAAGTCCGTTTACGAGTCGAATTTAGCAAACGTGGATTTCTTTGAAAGACGGCACACGTCAGCGAAATGGAACGTCGCACTTCGCGACAACCATGTGTCACGGAAGATATTTATATCGTGGGAGGACACGTTAATTAGCCAGCTAGCTTTACAAAGTTCACTGTCACCGCCATACGAAACTGCAATCGGAGCCAAACGGTGAAATAGCGCAGTCTTTAAACAGTTCGCAACTATCGCAGAGGTTCCAGTGCACAATGGGCCATTGACTGCATAAAGGCGCGCATTCGAAGCGGCACCCTCGACGGATGTTCGATCGTACATCCTGCAAAAAAGAAGTAACTATACTATCTGGACGCACCACGTGACGGATACGCGCATTATACGGAATGGCATACGTGTACGTATCGCACTTGAGCATAATACCGGATCGTCCAGGTAGCAAAACACGAACAGATGTTGGATAGTCCTTCTTTCAAGCGGTCGATGCCATTGTGTGCCGAAAATCCTGTTGCGGTTCGAGAGCGAACGAACCTGCGTGAAAGGCTGCAAAATTGCTATCGAATGGACGCGAAATTATGCCGGATGATTTGATTTCATTAAAACGTCTATGGCACGCCTTTCGAGTTCCGCTCGACATCCGAGTTTTAAATATTTTGCTGAAACGCGTACGCACGCACGTCGACGTCATAAAAGATACGTCAAGCAAACGCTTCGCTTTGAAATCGCGACATAGATCCGACGCCTGTGATATTAATCCTGATTAGACTCTCGACCCAGCCGACCAAATAGCGAAGGCTTCCGTTCTCGCACGACGAATAATTGCCGATAAATAACAGGAACGAGTCAACGAGAATAACGCGAATGAAATTTTCCACGTGTCGATTGCTGGACTTCGTTCGAAACGATCGAAAATATCAGGAAAGATAAGTTTCACTCGACGGAGCGAGGGACGTTAAAACGGAAGACCGACTATAGAGATAAACGCAGAAACGAATTTGCGTATTATCAGTGACGGTCATTTACTCCTTCTTCTTTTTCCTGGAGGTGTTCCTACACCTGAGAATAATTTTGACACGCTTCGAAGCACGCACGGAAGTTGTTTTCCGCAAGATCGTTTAGTCCATCCGTGATCGCTGTCTTCGACGTCCATTACGGATACGAAACGTGAAAGTACAATATAAATAGTTAGTTGTACTACGACTTAATCGTTCGTATTTCCAAATTATTATAGATAGAAATAAGAATGTTAACAATTTAGCAATGTTAATCTTTTGGTAAAATGATCTATTTCACCGGAAATAATTTCAAATCAAAATTCTTCCGGGATTTTTGAAGTAACGGAAAAATTCACGACTCGGCGCAACTTTTTACAATTTTGACGACACATCGTATCTTCATGAATTAAAATTTCCTGCGTCGCGAACCGACTGCTCGTCCGCGTTCGTACTTACCGATTCCAAGCACGAGTGAATTCTTTTTTCTCACCGCAGAAGGAGAATCGTGATTCAGACAAGCGTGCAAAATATGATCCACCGTGACTGACGTTACGTATATCGCGAGGTATTCCGCGTCGCGCTTTATATTCGTCAGCAAGTCGTCTTGATAAATCTAAAAACTTGCTTCACCTCGCGAGAAAGATCTCTCGCGCGGATTTGAATTTCTCGTCGCGTATTAAACGTTACATCGTTGAAAACTTCGCGTAAAATACTACGTCGTCGCACGAACGTTCGACATCCGAAAGCGCCGTTCACGAGCGAGCAGAAATCTATGTCGCAACGAATATCGAACCGATCGAACGGATCTCGTTAAATCTCTTTCGAGAGTATTTTCCCATTACCCGCCGCGATATAACAAAGTCAAAAAAAATGAGAGAATATGTGCACGCACGTGTACGATATATTAGGTTAGGCCGTACGAGATGTCGGATTTTTAATTACAAATGTCGGACGTATATTTAAAAAATACGATCTTCCTTTTTCTGGCCTTAAAATATTCGTACTATCGGTGTGCCAAAATCGGGACATTGGCGGGTAACGAGTTAACGATTGTCGGAGCGACTGACTGTAAAGCGAGATGCATTTGACGTATTTGCGTTGTCGACGTGCAGCTCGAAGGTAGCTTTCAGCATCGTGCGCGTCGCACGTCCGAAACGATTATGCGCATTATTCGCTCGATTCCATCCGACAGAGGGAGAATATGTGTGCCGGATTTAACATGCCAGTCGAACGACGGGAAACCCCTGTGGGTCTCTTCGGATACGACGTCGTACGTATGCCCTGGAAAAACCGAGCGAGCGCGCGGCTCGTCAATATTTTCCCGCTTTCACGGCAAATAATCACCGTTCTCTTCGTCGAGATTTATAAATCGCGATCGTAAATCGAACGGTTCGGATATCCCTAAGAGGATCGAGAGAGTATAAACGTAATCGTTATGGCGTTCGATGGCGGCTCGTTCCTCCCTCCCTAGGACGGTTAATCCACCAAAGTGCACGCTCACCAGAAGAATCTCCATTCAGCCTCGTTAATTTTCTTTTATCGGCCGCTAGGGGACATTACCGCGGAGAAAATGCTAATGCAAGATCCCGGCCGAACTATGAATAGATTAATAGGAAATGCTCGGTGCCCAGTAGGCCAGTTGGTCGTGACGAAATACTAGCTGTCGGACGTCCAACGACAACGAACGGATTTCCAAAGAAAATAGAAAGCGACCCGATTACGACGACAGGTCGAAGTTAACGAACTCGTTATCTCGGTGAGATTCGGCCACGCGACCGGTTATTTCCTACAAAATTCCCAACGATGTCTGATTCTCGCGGAAGAAAGACATCCAAGGCGACAGGTGGTTCGACGAAAACATTGCCAAAGTTTCAAAGATAATTCGTCCACGCTTCTGAAATCGTTACGAGCGAAAGTATCTCGCGAACGTCGTTCCAGAAAATAATTATTAACCGTTGGACGGTAAATGGTCGCGCAGGTACACGCGTAATCGTTAGACGAAAGGAGCTTTTGCGCGGAAGATGCTAGGTCGGTAGGTAGGTAAGTATAATCCGTGAGATTGGACGCGTGACATTTAGAAGGTGTTACGACGGTACGTACGAGCGTGGTCGTAGTTACGACACACGGCGAGGGCATCTTATCGTCGGACGCGTCGCCACGTAAATGTCTGTAAATAGGAGAATTATTCCGGAACGTGTACCAGATTAATTTCGAAGATACCGCGTTAATGGCGGACGCGTGGGCGTGCGCCGGAGTTCGTGATCTCTCTTTTCCCGCCATCCATTAGGTTCTATCACCCGAAGGGGGTTTCGTCGGGATCGTTAGCGTTCTCAGCGAGAACTACGATATGAAAATACCCTCGGGCTTGCCACGTCTGCTTCGCTCGCTCTCTCTCCGTCTCTAGACTTCGATCCTATCGCCAACTAATACGTTATTTACCGTTTCTTAATGGAAACTCGACGGTAGACTACCGGCATGTGCGCCTTCCTGCGTCACGAACCGCTCCATCGAACTTTCCTCCTCGCGGCTGACTCGTAGCATCCAGTAGAGGCGAATTTTTCTTCAGCACCGTGGCACGATCTTCGATCGCGAGCCACGTTTGACTCCGCCGATGAATTACACCATTCGCATTGAAATTGGTCGATCGGGAGAGGCTCCAGCTACGCTCGTACTCTTTTCTTCTTCTTAAGGATGGATCGGTCGCGAGTTTCGAACGAAGTAGATGCATTCTCATACATCACAGCCTTAAGTGCATGGGTTAAAGTGGGTGCGCGTGAATGCGTGTAAATAGGAGAATAGCGGCGGTCAGTCGTCAACCCGTCGTCTGCTCGAGAGATCGGGCCTGAAATTTAGGTTATAGTATAAAGTGTAATGTTTTTGGTATGTTGTGACGTGTATTAGTGATTTCCCCTTTTTCATATACGAAGCTAATACTTACGTGCGGCTTCATATTTGACAGAGGCGAATTCGTATCGTTCGTTTTCTTCTGTCCCAACGATCGAGAAGACCGTGAACGGAAAAAAGAAGAAAAGGGAGAGGGAGCTGATCAAAACGCGTCGTACAACACCTCGTTTCCCTTCTAATTTCAGCCTATCTTAATTAGTGCCATATACAGGTAGTAGAGGTAACCGAAACTGTTCTCCCCGTTTTTCTTTTGCTTTTTTCTTTTTTTATTTATTTTTTCTTTTCTTTTCTTCTTGTTGGTTATCGTTGACGCCGATCGGCATCGCGTTACAGCGCGTAGAGCGCACTCAAGCGGCTTCCCTTTCCGGGATCGAAATGCACCAACCACCAGAAGGTGAGTTCCTCTTTCCCACAGTTCGGCAAAATCGTCAATACGGAGTTTTATTGGTAACGCGGTGACGTCACTGAACGAAAATTCTTCAGTCAGACTTCTCTCTCTCTCTCTCTCTCTCTCGAGGAGAGAATCGAGAGCGAAAGATAGCGCGACGACCCGCCTATGATAAGCGCGCGATAAGAACCGTCGCAATTGCAGCGTACCCAATCTCCTCGAGAAAAAGTTATCAATCCTCGCGTAAGTCGCGTGACTTACGGTCGTTTCCAACGTATCTTCCAAGCATTGGATCGTCAAGGGTGAAATCCGTAGTCAATAATAATTTTTCTACAAATTTGTATCAGGTCGTCAAGCATGAAATTTGTAGACAATTTATAGAAAAATTAGTATCGGCTGCAAATTTCATCCTAGACGATCCGATGTATCGAAATCACGCGAACACTCGGAAGAAAATTTATCAGCGACGTATCTTTCAATCATCACTCAGATCGGCACGGAGTTTTCGTTCTTTAGAAAACTCTCGGCGCAAGGAAGGAAATTCAATCTGGAAATAATTCAATGATAACGTACCGAGGCTTCGTCGAACGCGCGAAGGAAGAAAAGAAGTCGTCGTGGTCTTGCAGTGACACGTACGAACGCAGCAACGTCTGATCGAGCGTTCTTCGGCGGGAGCAATCACGGGAGGAGGGTCTTAAGGTTAACAATGGGCCGATGAGAGCGTTGGTTCGATCGACGACGTCCCTAACGCATCGATGGAAGTCGATGAGCGATGAGCCATAGACGCGCTCACGTAAGCCGTTAAAACGCAACGAGTATCTTGGTTACAAGGCACGTACGAACGACAACGAGATCCCACAGTTTTTGCATCCTGGCGAGTTCGTATCGGCCGCCGTACCTTAGCGCGTTAAACGCCACGCCAGGTCTCTAGGGACCCTAGAGTTCCGTTTGGGCTCGACCGACCTCAGGGACCGGCTGCAGACTTTAGGTTCGTATTACTCGACCGCGCGTGATTGCCGATTGTGAGGTTCCTTTGAACCTTAGAACGAGGCGGTACTTGATCGTGTGTGACAATCTGTAATTTATCGTTTATATTCGATCAGTCGGCTCCACTTTAACCTCAGTTTTGTACCCTCAATTTCACCGACTAACCTTCTTACTATAAACAGTTATATTCTGCAGTATTCTTTGTAAAGTCTATCAACCCCTTCCCATCTAGCTCGACGAAATCCGGATCCGAGCTGAAGGATCAACGCCCAGTAAACAAACGCAAAGTAAAAAAAAGTTGAAGGGTCGAAATCGGTCACTACTATCGACAGTTTCATTATCAAAAAAAATGTTTCCGCGCCCGATCTTCCGTCCGCGAACCTGGCTCGTGATATTCATGTTTGGGTCAAAATCTTCATCACGAGCCAGACTCTTTAAAGTACGGAAAAGGGTTAAGATCGATTTGCATCGCACTCGCGATCTTAAGTTATTCCTTGCGCAATCGGTTTCTCACGACACCTTGCCAGCTTGAAAGTGTCTACGGTGAAACGAATCTCTTTCGTCGCGACGCGAGCGATAACTGGATAGGAGCGACACGACGAACGGCCAACACCACCTACGATTTCTTCGACATCGACGAGCGGATGGGCGAGCGTGTGCACCGATACGCGTAAGCGCGCATCGTGCTGCCTCGAGGAGTTACGCGACTTCGAGGAACGATCGCTTCTAATCGTTTCGAGCACTCGGTCGCTTATGGTCCCAGGCGAGACGCTGATAGGCGACGTATCCAAGGAACGGAGGAACGAGGACGTCGAGAGAGAGAGAGGCCGGCTTTTTTTGCGAAAAAATTCTCGGTAACTGGCCACGGCGATGTAAGCGCGGAGACTCGTCGATACCTTTTATAAACCGGATACACGTCACGTTGGTGCAACGGGTAGCGGCCAGCTCGGCACGCCGTCGACCAAGTTCAGTAGCCCTTGTCGAGCTAGCTCGAGCCAAGGACCGTGAAAAACTGTGCTCACGTGCGAGCGAGCGAGCTAGCGAACGAACGAACGAACGAACGAACGAACGAATAAACGAATAAACGAAAGAACGGACGAACGAAGGAACTCGTAACGAGAATCGGGCTCCTTTCCAACGAACTCCGCGCTGCGAGAACAAAGAAGGGCGACTTCCTTCGTAACTTCGAGGAACGAACGACGTAACTTTCCGCGTGGCTTTCCGCTCGAACGAACGAGCATCGTCCTTTCGGCTTCTTGCGGAAAGCGTTGCGCAAGCTCTCGGTTCGATGCTCGAGAGCGTTCCGATGAGATCGAATAGTGACGATCCTCAAGGTAATTCCTTCCTTCGAAGTATCGAGCGTATGCAGTCGGAACGTAGAAGAACGTCTTCGTCCAATGTCAAGCCAAAGTCGGGACTCGAAAAAATACCCGAAAGGAGAATCAATATCCTTCAAGATCTCAAGGACCTGCCGACAGGATCG
>JAITYT010000622.1:2675405-2707059 GCA_025433975.1 Liostenogaster flavolineata | reverse complement strand
GGGGGGGGGGGGGAGAAAGGAGAAATAAAAGAAAAGAAATCCCGACGAATTGGACAGATGGAAACAGATAGTCCTGGCGCTGCCTTTGTACCGCGGTAAAAAAAAAATCGCGACACGAAACAAAGAAAAAAGTACAAAACGAACCTCCCTCCCTCCCTACCTACCTACCTACCTACCTACCTAAGAATATATCGCATACGACGTCCGTACGAAGTACGCGGCTTCGAAAGAAAGGAACGAGCGTGAAAGCGTTTGCTCGAGTACGACGAATGACGGAAAAAATCAACTGTAAAAACATCGTTTCTCTAGCATGGCGGTTCGAGGAGTCGGAGTTTACACGTCGGAAGTGCGCCGCGTTTACGACGTCTCCGACGATCGCGTGGCGAACCGACGTAGGACAGACGGTCCTGCGTTTGAATTTACGTTGCTTATTTCGGCTTATTTTAAGAAAGCGCAATTGTTGGAGGGACAAACGCCGTGCGGTGACGCGAGCACCACGGTCGTAGTCGTTCTTCCTCCCATCGCGAGTCCGTACTTCTTAACTTTCTCTTTCCCTTTTGACCGCAGAACCCGTGGTTTACGTTCGCGTGCATCCGTCTCCTTCTCTTCTTCGGCTCTCTCGCGCTACTCTCGCGTCAAAGATCTCCCCAGGACGCGCTTTACGTCCCTTAAAACGCGAACGATAAAGCGACGTTCGCCACGGTGCGTCGGTCCATTGTCTAGTTGCCAAATAAAAAAGGTCGCTTTATCGTCGCGTAGCTCGCCCCTGCGACGAGACGTCGTCCTTCGAAGTCCCACCTATCGAGAGCCGGATAGGGGAGTCGCTTTTCGCTGGATCGAGATTCGCGTTCGCGTTGCACGCGCCCTACGAGCGAGTCGATCCTCTTATCGACGACAAGCGGAGACGAGGTAATCGAGTTAGAGTCGCTCGAACTCGGAAAAAAAACGTACGATCGCTAGTTTCTATTAGACGAGGCATTTTCGCGATGCGAATTTATTTCGATAAAAATTCTACGAGCTCTCTATAACATTCCGAGCGCGTTCGGTCGACGCTCGGAAGCGGCTCGAATTTATGTTAAATTTTCCCACGCGTCGTCTCGCAAATATCCGAATAAATTTCCCGTCCGTGTCAAATCGTTCGTAGATACGACTCGCTTCCCATCGTAATTCGATGACCGTCTGCACGGTATCTGCGATCTGTTCATGTTCCGCAATTAAAGTCGCGTCCCTCGACTTGTAAGCATCGAGGAATGGCGAGAAAGAAGGATACCACCGACCAGGATTATCCATCGTGATTTCAGCGGATAGTTCGAACCCGCGTGAAAGTCAAGCGGAGTTCATCGGAGTTGACCCCGCTAAAATGTTCGCACGATTAATTTCGCGGGGAAACGAGCGGATTTGCACGATCCCTGTTAGCAAGGCGAATTGGTTTCTCGATCGTTCGTTCGACAACGACGACGACAACGCCGACGAGAATCGCTACGACGGAACCATCTCGTGTGTGCCGTGGATGTAGGTTCGTTCTCGCGAGAGTATACGCGACCTATCGCCGCAAAAATATTGCGCAATTCACTATACAGCCTTAAAGCCCGAAGAAGAATAAAAAAAGAGGCAGGCGGCTCTCATAAATGCCACCCATATATGGATCCTCGTCCGTGCTGCTCTCGGTGCGTGCGTACGGACTCGTCGTGCGAACACCGACCGACCGACCGACCGATAGTCCGTATAGAGCAGTGTTTTTCAAACCGTTCGTACCAGGATCGATCGATGCGAGTCTTCGAATTAATTTCAAACTCGGAAATTATCAGTATCGCGTGGAATTACGCGACGCTCCTAAACGAGTACTCCGATCGAACGCTTTTAACTTCGGATAATGCGAGTCGAAAACCTTACGAAAAATATATACGAGGTTTGTCGATAACGTTGTAAGACTAGGACACGAAGTGGTCGAGTCGAATAAATATTAGATCTAGCTGAAAGTAAACGAAATTTTTTCAATTTGAAAACATTTTTAAAAAGGGAATCGAACAACTGCCCTTACGCTGGCAAGAAGTGCTAGAAAATGATGGAAATTATTTTGTTCATTAGTATTTAAGATTTATTTAATAAATAAATGTTTTTCCATACTTTGATTACTTTTCGGTCCCCCTAATATAAAGACGAGGTCACGAGTGCAAGTATTCTGTAACGAGATGTAAAAACGAAGCATATCGAGTGTTCAGGAAACGGGGAACACAGTTAAGAATAACGAACAAAACTGCGAGTAAGACCATGTTTCGCAGTTATTTCGAATGTTTAGAATATAAAATAAAATGTCGGCATTCGCCGAATGTCCAGAAGAGACGAAAAATTCATGTTTCCGTACCGCATAAAGACCGTTCGACCATTTTTCGCGACCCAATAATCAGACGAACGTGCATGAAGAACTATTTACATTGGGAAGGATGCGCGGTGTGGACAAGCGCCAGGATCGTCCTCCACTTTCGAAGCACCAATCGCACGCTACGTGTTCACGTAACGCGACGAAACTTAGAAATCGCAACTAACGATCGCGATTGCGATAAGAGGCATCGAACGGCCTGTTTGGAAATCCTAGCGAAGACCACCCGGTCGCGATCGTCCTTGCGCAAGATTTTATGCAATCGGTAGATCGAGGGGATTCGCGAGGCTGACTTCGACGGCGGAATTTCGCGTGCTGCTCGGCGAAATTCATCGTCAGGAAGGTAACGATTAAAGGATTCGCGAAAGATTCGAAGAAGAATTTACGAGGAGAATCGTAACGAACATCCGCGAGCGCTCGTCGGGAAGGAAAGCGACGCACAGAAAGAGAAACGAGCGACGGACGTAATCAAGCTGGCCGCCTCGCAAGGACACGCTCGACCATGCGGCACGAACAAAGGATAACAGATACGTTATGGACGGTGTATATCGTGACCGACAAACGCCAGCAGACGCGACTCTCGCTAGCTTTGCAAATTACGAATCGCCAAGTACCTCGCTTCTTATACGGCGTGTCCCGTCCACGGGACATTAACTTTGTTAAAAAGGGAAGACGTACGAGTCGGGACGACGAGATCCATTCGATCCATCTTTCGTTTTTTTTTTCCTTCGTTCTGAACCCCTTAGACAATACCGATTGCCATAGTAAACAAGAAAGTATCGAGCCATTAACCCATTGACTGCCACGCAAATTTAGCGCGTATTGCCCTGGACGCCTCGGTTTTATTCGAAAGAAAACACGACGTTGCGATCTAATCGTCTAAGTTATAATTTTAATAGTTTTAACAATAAAGATTGATAAGCGATATGTCCTCTGCGCTATATACATTTTTCATTCGTCCTTTCTAATAATTCCGAACTCAAATTTCGTAGCTGGCAGTCATGAAACTGCGAAGTGTTAAAAAACGTCTGGACAAGACTAATAATTTTAAGATATCCGGGAGGGAAGTAAAAAGTCCGATCGAAGAACCACGAATTAGGCTCGTGCTTATCGTTTATGGTCCAAATTCTTCACCACGAGTCTCGCTGGTGGTTTTAGGTCAAGGTGTTAACGGTTAAAAGCGCGGAAAAGCAGCAACGTCTGGTATCGTACTCGTGGCACGACTCCAAATAAATTTCTTATCATCGACGATCCGCGCGACTACGAACGAGTCCTGCCGACATCGAGAAACTTCGTGGCTGTGTCGTCTTGGCGATGAACGAAGGTTCGTCTGGCCGTGAAAGAAAATCGGTGCGCCGAAACGTCGCGTCGTGCGTGCTAGATATCCGACGAGTTTTATTACGTCGATACGAGTTTATTTTCCGCGAAATAATCAAGCGGCCCGCGGGACTTAAAAAGCGCATCGTCGAACCGTGGAAACCGGCCAGTTTCGCTTCCGCAATTATAAATGCGTCCGTCGAAATTCTCTCCGCTGCCGGAATTGTCGAGGAACGAGATATTATTTCCTTAGAAAATCTCGATAACGTTCGTCGAAGCGGCGGTCGTTACCGTGCGTACGTACGATGAAAATCGCAACGACTAACAAGGCGCCTCGAAATTTTGGATAAAACCACGAGGAAGACGGGCGACGAGAAGGGAGGGAGGTGGGACTAAAGCGGATAAAAAGCGGGGTACATCCGTTCTGCGGCGTGCGATAACAATGCACCTCGGCGAGGTGCTCGTCCTGCGCGGCCATAAACATCGCATCTGCCATCCGGTTTTATCTTTCCGCGCTCCTTTTAATCCGATCCCCTATCCTCGAGGGTAGGGGCAGACGAAGCGACGGAGACGGACTGAGAGAGAGAGGAACGCGAGAGTAGACTGACAGTGGCGAACAACCCTCCTGCCGAACGGTCGATGGTCAGCTGCCCTCTGGTCCATCGCATGCAAAATCGATGCGCGCGTATGGTCGTTCGAAAAATAAGAAAAAAGGATCAAAGCGGTGATTATTCGTCGGGGTGCGCCAAAGCAACCCCTTGTCCACGTTAATTACATCGCGCAGCGTTTTTCCTAGCTCCCTCACTATCACGACGCTGGATTATCTCTCATCGGTAAATATTATAAATATCCAAGCGGTTCGTTCGCCGTGAAAGAAGACGGACCATTCGTGGCAAATGGTGCGTGCTTCTATTATACTTTCGATCATTAAACTAATTTTTATTTGCTCAGTATTATTGAACTAATAACGTGTTACACGATACTTTCCCATTTAACCACTCGCGCTCGGGGGGTTCCAGAAGAGAATATAAAGACACATCGACTGATGATAAAATTACATACATATATCGATACTAAATCTATTTATTAATAATCTAGCGGAGTGTGATATTTTTCGAACGATTAACGAAAGAGAGAGAGAGGACGATACCATCGGCGCGAAATTCGCGCTAGACAGATTCATCGAAGCTTAAAAGGAGGGAGGGGAAGCGTCAGGGAAGATCGAGAGATAAACTCGATCGACGAGTGCCGCGCGAGTGGGAAAAAACTCGTTTCTTTTTCTCTTTTTTTTACGAGGATCTCCGACGAAACGCGCGAAAGAGGAAGAGGGGGAGGTGCGCAGCCGAAATTCCTGTTAAATTATGACGCGTCGTTGAGAGGCGCGTTGCCCGCGTGCCGCGATAAATCGCGCTTACGCGAGCGCGTGCGTTGCACCCGTTCGTGGTCGACGTGGCGAACGGAACGCGCAGCCGCGTCGTCGTTTGCTCACCTTGCTGCCGTTGCTGCCGTTGCTGGTTCTTCTTCAGGTAGCCGCAGTGGGCAGCGCGGCGAACGGAAAGGAGGAAAGATGCTCCGAATAAGGGAATCGCGCTGCGAGACAAGTGCTGCGCGACCGCTGAACCCCGAGGGATGTACGACGAACCCGAGTTCGTCGAACCTTCCTGAACGTTGTATACGCGTTCGAGAGAGCAGCCCGGAGGTGAAACGAGACCTACGGGACGCTGCTGTCCTAATTGCCAGGAATATTCTCTCTCTTAAGCGTGCGATGATCAATGATCGTGCGCGATCCGACGAAGGACTTCGGCGAGTCTCTGGTGGTTTTTTTTTTTAAATTGGCTCTCCGAGAATCGATGAGTTTACCTGACAGAGTTTTGAGAACGAATGGCATGGCTTTTTTTCCAAGTCAATCGACCTCTGCATTTTATCGATCGATGTTTCGTTTGATGTCGAAAATATATGTTCTCGATCTACGGCTTACTTTGGATTAGATATCTCATCGACAAAAAATGAAGACCTAATCGATGAAAAGCAAAGAGACAGACAAGGTCAAAGAATTCTATCTTCGAAATTGCGGCGTTATCTCGCTGAAACGATGACGTACGGTGCGATTTTATTAGAAAATTGTATTAGTTGGAAAGTATCGGAAGACCGGAAGAACGATAGTCGGACGCGAAGAGAAACATCGAGAAGGAGATGCGTTGCGTAGGTACGTACACGCGTGGACGCGTTCGCGATCGTCTCATCTTGCGGTCACTTCCAACGCGATTTCCAAGATGATTTCATTCTAGCGAGCGATCCACGCGCTGCTCGGACGATCCTTCGGTTGTCGCGCGATCGCGGTCGATCGCCTTCGATCGGCGTGTACGCGTCGTCTTGCGGTTACGCGAGCCTACTCGTCGTTATCCTTTATCTCTCGTACGTCTTTCTTCCTTGTAGCAACGACCGACATGGACGCCGCTAAGCGCTCGGATGAGAGCGCAGTTAACGGTATCACGGGACAGACGTACGTGCCGTGGCGTTTTCGATTCCATGGTGATGAGACGTCGTCGTCCCGTTCGTTCGTCGCGATCTTCAGAAGTGCGTGAAAAAAAAGAGCAGGCACTCGAACCGTTTACTATCGATTCAGCAAACTCGAAGGACGAAGAATCTGGCACCGAATCGAACTATCGATCGTTCACGAAATTCGTCTCATCGATCGTACAACTCTTAGTATTTATTTATTATTTTTCATTTATAATCTATATTATATTCGCTTAAATTTGTTGCAATTAAAATTTACTCAATTTTATATTATATCTACTTCGATAGTAGTACTTTTTTTTTAAATCGGAATTATAGGAGACGAACGTCAAGATCCGTCAAGTTCAACGTGACTTTCAGACTCTCGAGAATTCCAAGTCGATGTCATTGACTCGTCGTCGGGTTTTGTAGGAAACGTAAAGTCATCGCTCGCGTCTCAACGGAGTCTTCATTGTCGTCGTTGTCGTCGTAGTCGTAGTCGCAGTGGTTCGAACGCAACGTGTATTACGCGTAGGAGCGCTCTATCGTGGCCGCGGTAGCGCACGAATGATGCGAGCCAGCGCAGTTAATTCACTCTCGTTTTCTCGGTACGAATCACACTGGTTTTCCGTGGCTCGTTTGCATAGAGCGACGACTTGAAATGCATCGCGTTCAGCCACGCTATATCTCTCGAGTGACGTACGGAGACGCTCCTCGTGTGCGCCGTTCGACGACCACGAAGACTTGCGCGGAACAATCTAACCACCAACCGATCTCGTACATTATATACATATAATTATTGATCGATATCGTGTTCCCTACTTTGTGTCACTTCTATACTATACGTCACTTAGTCGAAGTATCGAAGTACCGACTACGACATCGAAATCTTCATCAAGAGCGTCTAGCTAAAGAAATGCTATTATCGAAGAAGCCAATTTAACGATTAAGCATCGTGCGTTGTTGTATTTATATATATTTTATGTATTCACTTAAAAATCCGACATTTCGTACGCACCGACTTAATAAATCTGCGAAATTATATCGCAAATCGATCAGTAAATTATTTATTAATTCGTGCGCACTCACCCGATGTACAGAAGTAGCACGAGAGACGAAGTCCGGTCGGCAGCTCCTCGAAGTGGCGTTCACGATTGTTGGTATATCCGGAGATTTCCTCGCACTTCACTCGTAATCGCTTGCACTTCACGCTAGCACTTCGTACGCGCACTACGATATCGCTGTACTCCGCGACGCGAGTATTACGAGCATTAATTCACCGATTTTAACACATTGCATACGGTATTTCGTTGATATCGTCGTATTGACGAGTTATCGACACTGTCGTTTGTCACAAGAATACGCAAGGTTTCGTTGCCTTGGTAACGTAACAAAAAATCAATTAATTTTTTATTGCTTCAGTCGTCGCACGCGAGAGGAAAAACAATAACACGAGTTATCTCGTGACGTACGCGATGTGTTAACGCTTCGAAGACCGATTACGAACTGATCTGCGTCGAGTCCTTGCAAGACTGAAATAGGTCGACCGAAAAAAAAAGGATGAGCGTCGCAGTTCGACTTTGTTATCGTTGTCATTTTGATAATATCTAAGCCTAACATAGTTCTAATTCGTAATTCTGTTTACGTCGTTCGTCGATTTCTTTTGTAATATAATAAACGCAGAACGGTTCATATATAACGCAATAAATTAACATTGAACGATAAATATCGTGTATTCAATTCGCGTAAGAAAAGGAAGAAATTTATGGGACCCTAATATATAAAAAAATATATCGCGTAACGCGCAGGCTACGTTGAATTAGGATAACTGTCTATTATTATTGCTCACGAAATCTCGCTTATCGTTATTATCCCGTTGACGTATTCGCCGAGGTAACGAGTGGCGACACGTGAGTTCTCTCGCGCCTTGTTATCTTCGAACGCAAGGATGTAATTACGATTCGTCCTAATAGAGCGGTTACGACGATCTCTAGCGCTTAAGAAGAAGCGAAGTAACAAATTCATGCGTTTCGTGAACGGAACGGCACACGCTCGCCTCTTATCCGACTTTCGCCTCTCGAGAATGCCTATTGCGTCCGATCCACTCCTCCTTATCGCCAACTGCATTAACGAAGATAAGGTAGCTCGCGATGCACGACGACCGGATGGAAATTTCGACGGGTTCTCGTCGGTTCGATTCGATCGAAGCGCTTGAAAAAAGAGAAAATGAAAAAATGAAAAAATAAAAATCGAAAACATCGTTCACGACCAACCCGTTCCACGAACTTGAAACGGTAAGAAACGAGCGATATTTACACCGCCTTAGTGCCAACGATTAACGATGTTTGCCCTCCTCGCGTGATTTTCGACGAAGCGACGACGAGAAAGCGCGAAATGATGCATCGAAAAGTTAACGAAACGTTAGTTCGTCACAAATCTGGAGGGACGGATTCTCGACGACGACCGACCTTTCCACGGTCTCGAATCGTTCGCTGGACTACCGTAGGCTTGCGGTTTCCCCGAGAAATCGCGCAGCATTCGAGGAAATGAATAGGCGGCGTCGTCGCCGTTACCTTCCAATTTGGAGGATCGATTCGCTCGAGGAAGAGCTCTCGGTGAATTCTTCGTGGTCGAAGCCCTGGAAGGGCTCCGTGAGGTACGAGGAGGAGGAGGAAAGGGGAGAGAGAGAGGAGGTGGGCGAACCAGTTCCCTTTGCCGTGGCGGGCGAAGACCTCGTCGCGGCTCGAGCAGTAAACCATAAGCGGTCGAGCGTCTACGTCCGATTCTCGCGTCGCGTCGCGTCTCTCGGCAAAATTACGCGCGTCTTGCGATCGGTAGGCGTCGCCGATCCGCGTCCGTCTCGTCCTCTTCCTCGGCATCGTCGATCCTCGCTCGATCGTCGCCGTGCGACATTGTCCACGCCGTTATGGCGAATCAACGGACACTTCCGTTACGCCTCCACGAGCGTTTCGCTCCATTTGCCTCCGTTTAACCCTTACCGATCGTAGGGTGCCGCGGATGATCGACGTCGCGGAATCACCGCGAAACGGAGAAGATTGCGAATTCCGTTGTCCTGTAAAATTATGTATTTTTTTCTTGCATACGATCGGTATCGTATATCGAAGAATACCTAGGTGATTGTTTTTTTAAATAGTTTTACACTTGTATTTTTATTCACAAATGTTGATATTGAATTTATCCAGCGATTGTAGTCGTCGTAGCGTGCAGTCGTATCCTCGAAGGATGTTTTAACGATTATATCGTAAATATGTTTGTATGATTTACTTAGCTTCGGGACGTATTTATTCTCGTACGGAAAAGAACCTTCGACAAAAAGCGGCTAGAGGTAGATCGGATCGAAACGCGCTTCCAAATAGAAACGTTTAGCATCGACTCGGAGACCAAATTAACCGGCTTTGTTTCCTTTCGTCGTTGATACATGGTAAACAGTGCTCATGGTTTTATGAAGTGTCGTACGTCTGTGCGTGCCTCGGTACCGATCGTAAACTACGGGCGTCGTGAGAACCGTTAAAACCGCACGAAGAATTTTATGGCTTTCCATCTAAAAGCCTGAAACCCGAATAGAAATCGTAATTGAAACTCGAGCTTTATGGTCGACGACAGCATTCGACGAAGAAACAATCGAGAGTAGTCCCTCTTTTACCGGCTTTTAAAGTGGCACCGGCGACGATCTACGTCCACTACCGATTTCACTTTATTACGACGATAATGCCACTGCCTCGTCGCGTCTCCACCGAAGAAAACAAATTTCGTATCTCTTATCGAGCCCATTTTAAGAAGAATCGAACGAAATCGAGGAAGTGACGCGTGACTTCCGCGAATAATTATATTAGGTTGTTCGAAAGGTAATTTCGTTTTTTCCCGACAGTTTTTCATGAAAACGACATAAAAAACATTAAAAAAGAACGTTTTTTTATTTTAAAAAAAAAACGAAACGACTTTCCGAGAATTTAAGAGAAAGCTGCGAAACGACGACGGGGGATCGATTTTGACGAACGCCACGACGCGCTTGACTTTTCAAGAGCGACGACTTCTTTCCGTCTTTCGTTGCGTGCCGGCGAATAATTCGTACGTGTTCGCGGACGTCGAGCCTCGCACGCACGTTCCTCGTCGTTCGCATTGGCGCAAAGGAGAAGCGGTCTTACGAGTTCGAGGAAAGATTTCGATGCCGTTAAGGACGACTTTTTCTTCGTTTATTCGATCGACGGCCGTGAAACATCGATCTTTCGCAATCCGTGCGTCGATACTCGGCCTCGAAATCGATCGATCGCGGTACGATAAACTCGCGCACGAACGGAGACCGTGGCATTAATCCGCGAAACGCGTCGTCGAATTTTTCGTGACGTTTCGCGACGTCGTCCGAGCCGGAGGCCCCGCGGATACTCGAAATAAGCGACTGGCCGCATGCCTGTTTTCCATGCAAATTGCATAGGCAGCTGTCGGCAGACCGAGAAAAATTGTCTGCGCTGCCTTTTCTTTTCTTTCTCCTCCCCCTTCGTTTCTTCTTATTTCACGCGTCCGTCAGCCAAGAAGGAAAATGCAGTTTGGCCTTTCTCCAACGTAAGGAACCCAAACGCGTCGTCGTTGCTTATTCGCTCTCTCGCGCTACCGGTTTATTAATTCCTTTTGTCAAGACCTTCGGCGATGAACGGAGCGAACGGAAATAGACGCTCGTAATTTCGTACGTTGGTGGGAGCCGCTGTAAACTTCGCCCATCCTTGACATCGATTTTGGAATCTACTCGAGATGCTTTCACTGGCGGTGGTGTTTCAAGGTTTCTTTTTCCTTCTTCTCCCGAAAGTAGTCTTTACCCACGATTTTACCTCGCGACCCAAAATTTATGAATAGAAAGCGCTGCTCCTCGCGCTCGTAAAAAAAAGCAGCTCGTTAGATCCATCGTTCGACGTAACGATCGAAATGTCATCGTTCGATCGTGATCGAAAGATCGAACATCGAGCCGTATTAATTTCTTGCTTTTGCGTACGCGCAGTTTGCTGAACGGAATTCCTGGATTCGTGTTCGGTACGCTCCGTCTCGCCTATCTCGTAAATGCAAATACCTTGGCAAAACCGTGAATAAATCTGACACTGAAACGGATGAGGCGCCCATCTCGGCATAAACTTATTCTAAAATCCATTTATGCGATGCGCATCGACTCGTTCGTTTAATCGCACCGGTAGGAAGAGAGAAAGGGGATGGTTGTGCAAAATTTCCATCGATAATGCCTGATACTAGTACACTAAATATGAATACCTATTCTTAATACTCTTATAATAATAATATAATAATACACTAAGTCTCGAAAGCCGAGCGGGAGTTTTGGTGTCTGGTACCGAAGGGCCGGCGAGGAAACGAAAGAGGCGCGACAAAGTTTAAAAAGCATAAAAGTACGACGGGTGCCTCGTACCTCTCGAGGTTCATGGAAGCCGATCGAACCGAGTCCGACAAATTTTTTCATCGATTTTCTACCATCTCTCGTTTCTCCACCTTTTATCCTTGCTTATTACTATTCGCAAAAAACTTTCGCTTCGCTGTGTAAAAACAATCAGGCGTTTCGACAGGGACAAAACGCTTTATCGCTCTTACAATGTTATCCTCTCGATCGATCTCTGAATCGCTCGAAACTTTTCTCATTACAAAGATAGAGATCGTGACTTTCAATACGAACGAATGTTCCAAGAGACTACGACGCACCGAGTGTCGAAAGCATGTCCGCGGTATCGTATACCACGCCTATCTAATCCGAACGTCGATGTAACGTCAATTTACACGTCTCGATCGTGTCTAACTCGCGTATCGATAAGGAATTTCGCCTATATACTTTTATATCTATATATATATATATATAAAATATATAAACGAGTCAATACCAATGAAGCACCGATGGCAACTCGACACGCGGGGAGATACGAGCCGCCAGATATCGTTTGGAAAATGCACGTCGCAAGGAGTACGGCGCTAGTAGACGCGTTTCTTCCAAGAGGACGAGAATCTAGGATAAAGAGACAACGCGGATTTTCTATTAATCGGGCGACTCGTCGCGTAATCGTAAGGAATCGAGATCGTCGAGTTAAACGGCTTTATTCGAGCCACGTACCTAGAGGTAATACGTGGTAGCAGCCGCGAATCCAGTTCCCCCCTGGTCGCTTCCATTACCATCAAGGATAACGTTCTTTATTATCCCTTTAATAACCGGCGCGATGCGTTTCAGCGAGCAACGTGGGCGGTGCGTACGTATGCGACCGACCTAGTCGATCCCTTCCTCTCCTTCCTTGCGGCCCTTAGCAGTCCTGGGACAACGAGGCTCGATTTCGTTCCTTCAACTTGGCGTGGAATCGGTTTTGGGGTATTTACGCGGAAAGAAGGAGAGCTCGCGCTGGCGTAGACGCGCAAGTGCCGCGCGTAGATGTTATTACGCGTACGGCTTGAATAATGGAAGAGCGAGAAGACGATGGAGGATCGGGGACGGGGGGAGGTGGGTGCGGTAAGGGAGAACGACGCCCGGTGAAAGTAACACTGGCATAAGTCCAATGGCTAAAATACTACGGCCAATTTAGGGGGGAAAAAGGAAAGAAGAAACGCAAGGAGCTTTATACTGCCTCACGGGAGACCGGCGAGACGAGTTCACTGCCACTGGATTCGCTCCAAATCGTCCTGACTTTTCGAGGTAGCGATTTTTATCGAATACCGGGAAATACCTCGTCGTTAAGACGGACGATCGCGTAGCTTCGTTTATGTAACTACTTTCTCTACACCGTACTACACCGACTGCACCGTAGCGCGTTCTTATTCAGATCGAGATTCGTAGATTCGGAGCAAACGAGGTCAAAAAATGTTGGAAAATGCCTCGAGTTTTTTTATTAGATGTATACGTCTTACGTGAGAAAGTAAAACCAAAAGATGGTAAAGCCAGAAGATGGCGACGCAAATTTTTCTAAGGGTTATGCGTCTCGACGAAATATGGGCGACATTGCAGCGTTAAATCGTTTTGTGGAGTTCGATTGGCGTTTCTCAAAATAAAACGGAAGCACGAAATACTGCAAGATGCTTTTCAACCATCCGAGTCCACGCTTCAAAGGCTGGATCCAAAAAGCGACGATCGGTCGTTGTACAAGACGCGGAGATCTTCCGCGAACTCGAATGTTATGCGACGCGTCGTTTTGGCATCCGCGTGTTCTGTCACTCGGTTATCGCGACTCGCTTTATCTGAGAGCAGCGAGACGAATTACGACCGTCTAAATCCGCAGTGCTTTTTATCGCCAATGACGGAGAGAAAAGCTCTGGTACTGATAAACGGAAGGTCGGGTCAGTACGTGCCGTGGCACGTCTTATAACGGACCGCGAGCAACGAGAGCGTTGCTTTTATTACGTCGTAACTCCGAAAACAAAGTCTACGCGACGTACCTTCCGTGTTAGCTCATTTTCCCCTTAGCATCCATTAAATTCATTTTTTGGAGTACGCGACGTACCTTCGCCTTGATTCATTTTCCTCTTAACATCCACCAAATTTATTTTTTGGAGTAAGCGACGTTCCTTCGCGTTGGCTCCTCTTCCTCTTAGCATCTACCAAATCCTTTTTTTTTTATTATCCGTGCCTCGCTTACACGTCGTACTTATTATTTCCATCAACGTGCTTTCGCACCGACTAGTTACGAACGGTAGGTCGATGGTTGGAAAACGACGTCCGGCACGCAAGCATCCACCGCCGTCTTTGCCGATCGCCAAGTAAGCGGAACGGACAAGCCAGGAAAAATGGAGAAAGGGTCACGCGGTCAGGAGGTAACGCGCGAGAGACGTTCGTGCGTGGTGAGCGTACGTTCGCTCGAATTTCTTCGAACGCTCGGTCAGCGTGAAACTCGCACGCGACGACTCCGTCGAAACGATGATTCGTCGGGCAGCCGTAGCTCCTCCGATACGCGCCATCATAAATTTCTTTCTTCCGGCGAGCGAGACTACGATCGAGGGAAGCGACGTCGTCTCGAGAGTACCACGAGATTCCTTCGCTTAGTTCCTCGGACATTGGCCACCAACGACGTTACGCGGAAACGATCGAACGAGAGGAAGAAACCAGCGGAATCCCTCGAGAGAAGGAGCGTGGATAGGAAAGAATGACGAAGGACGCGAGCGGAAACTCGCTTTCTCCTTGTCCTCTTGACTTTTCGTAATTCATCGGATTCTCGAGGATGGACGTCGGACCTTTGCTCGTCGAATAAATGCGATTCGGAGACTTCGTGCGTTCTCTCATCGAGTCGAACAATTTTCTTCGACGTCGAAGTGGATATGGAATGCGGACAGAATTTTTTTCTTTCTATTTTAATATCAACGAAATATTAGGTTGGTGCATACGAAGTATCAGATTTTTACATATATATATATTCACTTAAAAACACCGACCTGACACTATCGAAAGGATTTTTCTTCTATTTTTCGATACGTATCTGCACGAAGAGGACGACGACATAATAACATCGAACTTGTGACAAAGGAGATAAGCCAAAGGGAATGGGCTTCGAGTTCGTTCGCTTTTTAAATTCGGTCTTGGACCGTAACGCGATAAGGAAGAGACGTCGTCGTGTCGCACGCGATGCAAGGTGAGTTTTCGTCGTGGAGGCAAGACAATCAATCCTTCATCGAACGAACGGCTCTAACGAACTTCGCGGTGAAAAGCTGCGAACGGATAGCAGCTCGGGTTAAACGCGGTTGACTCCGAAGCATCGAGATGCGCATCGAGATTGCGAGAATTTATGTAACACCTTAGCGGACTTATTGCGAACAAGTACACGCGAGTCGAACAAAGGAGAGCGAGGAAAACGTGCGGACCTTTGGCTACGGGGGTCGTTACGTCGCCATATACGCGCCTCGGTTCGTACACGTGCACGTACACGTACGCGAGTACTAGTCGCGACACGACTGTCGTCCCTCGTTCCACCACCACCACCACCACCGACACCCGGCTTTACTCCGAAATGTATCTCGTTGGACGTAGGTATACGTCGGAGGACGGATTTGGAGACACCCGAGAAACGGAGAGCGGCAATTCCACTTCGTCGACCTAATTGCTCCTTCGAACTCGTTTACCCCTTTACTTTTTCCAAGACCCGTAACACGAGACGGACGACCGTCGCGTTTGCGACATTTCGAGATTCTTACGGGTGTCGTTCGACCCTGTTTGCCGTGTTCCTTGTCACGCATTTTCGTTATTTTTTGTTATTTTCTTTTACGCACGATTTTGTTATTTTTCACGCAGTTTTTCTTATTTTTTCTTTGGTAACGATTTAACCCTTTTACGAAGGGTTTTACTGAAACGTTAATCGTTGATATTTATTATTGTTATCGGATGCTTTTATATACAACCGCGCTTTTATGTACAACTATGTCTTTATTTCGCGTCTTCGATGCGTCTAAGCGGCCTACGCGTCCCGTGTCTCTCCAATAGGCAACGCTTTTGCGTCTGGTACTGAAAGGGTTAAGGATGATTCACGCATTTGAAAAAAAGACCAAAAAATAAGAGACAAAGTCGTAGAGAAACGATGCGAAAACGTCGATATGACGTTTCGTAGTTCGAATTCGCTTTCGTTTAGGTATTTGCGCGACGTTGTTATCACCGTACGTCGTTGAGAAGATTCGATGGTTCCACGTTCGATCTTTACGTAAGATCTCTAGCACGTTTATCGAACGTACGTATCGTTCAACGAAAAAAGAATGCTCCAACATGGAACCAGATTGATTTATTAAACGTCTCGAATTTAACTCGTGTACTTCGGACGTACTTGAAAAATTCCTCGACTCTCTCGTTGCTTCGTAATTTACAACCTTGAACATAAATTATAGCACGAGTCCTCGATACGCATTATACAGCCTTAAAATATCGCGATCGCCTCGTTCTATCGATCGATATTCATCGAGACGCGTCTCTTGATATTCCGCGATCGTCGCGTCTCCGCACGACGAAAGCAAGAGGAGGAGACTATTTCGGTTTGGAGACTGACTGAGCGAGAGTGGCTCGTAACCGTGGCGATGCTACCCCGTTGCAGTTATATTTAAGATTCGAGCGAACCCAAACACTCGAACCGCGCGACGATAGTCGGATGAGAGCTCCTGGTAAATGTCTTCAGCTTTGTCTTCGTATCCCGTCGGGCGTCTAAAAGTGGCCGAATGCTTACGCCGGCTTGTACCACGACAGTGTCAAGGGCCGCTTAATATAGGTAAGCTCGAGTTCGACGTACCTTTCGCGAAGCAGAATCCCAACGACCGCCGAGTATTCCGTGAGAAATAGACGGCCACGATGTTTACAAACGCCGTCGTTCATCTTTGACATTGTCATCGGGACGTCCGAGCTTCCTATTAGACCTTTCAACGTTTCTTGTAAACGACGTCCCGAAAGAATACTCCGAGAAAATAGGCGGATTTCTAAAATCAAAAGAAACAGTGTGACTTAGAGTCTCGTCGTTTAGATATATTTCTTTTAAACGACAGGTCTTCTTTTCGAGTATTTATACGTTCGCTGTATCGTTCGCGCCACGATCGATTCTAAGTAAGATTATCTTACTTTTTTTTTAACGTTCGAAGATTCTACGAAGATATCGTTTTAAGATATCGTATCGTTGTATCTCTTACGTATATAATACGTACGCGCAATAAAAAATTCGTTTCCACGTTCCCACGATCAATCGCGCAATATGGCACATTCGTAACTTTGTAATTGGTTTGTCGGTATCGCGCAAATATTAACTCGTTGCTGCTTCGTCGATAAGCGGCAGGTAAACTCTCTAATCTTTCAACAGAAAAGTCGATTATCGTACCGCACCTTTTCTATGAATTTATGGGTCTTCGATCTGTCGAAGGCTAACCGCTTGGTCAACACGGCTTAAATCTGCTCTGCGTGAAGGTGACGGTCTATTCGCTTTCATAGATTTTTATCAAGAATTTATCTACCACGTGTTAACTAACTACGACGAGTGAAATATTCACTCGCAAAATTCGCAAATACAGAAAATAAGTATAAATCGTATAAAATCCCCCTTGACGTGGAAATAGGAAGGATTTTCTTATCAAGCTCGGCTAAGAAAGGAAATCTATTCCTCGCTTTCGAATTCCATTTAGATACTACCTTCTATGCGTCTATCCATCGGTAATGTTTTTTTTTGTTGAATGATGTAATAGTCACCGCTGTGCTCGTTTTAAACAAAGCTCGTCCGATAAATTTTTTTCTGCTAAAAGTGCGAACAAGATTTCGAAGAGTCTACAAGCGATTCGAGAATAGCGAGAAGACGAAAAGTAAATAAAATAAAATAAAATTTGGTTTCTCTCTGCTGTAAACACGGACGAATGTGTCTATATTTAAACGTAGTATTAGAGTATTAAAATCGGAAGAGAATTAAAATCACAAAAGAACGTAAAGAACAAAAGGACGGAAGAATCGACAGGTTGACGTCGAAGTTGCTTGAGTGGACTCGAGTAAACTTCGACGAGTGACAAAAAATCTTCTCTCAACGTAACCTCTTTTGCCCTTGTTTTAAATCTCTGTGCCTAATCGTCCCAAGCCATCGAAGTCACGTCGAACGCGATACAGCGCTCCAGATCGCGCTCATGATCTCTTAAACTCGACGAGAGAGATCGTAAGCCCTTAACAACGATAAGCATCTCGGTCGATAGTTTACTTATCGACTAACGAGAAAATAAGACGACAGTAAATTTACGATTCCGTCCGAATATTTCCATAGAAATTCCTAAGGATTTTCCGTCTTTTCCAAAAATTCGTCTTTAGTTAAAAAAAAGTCTGCGTTCGTCTCGACTAGACGCGAAGAAGTCCGAGGTGAGAAGTAAACTCGTGACTCGAGGAAATACGTCGAGCGTAACACACACTCTCAAGACGTAATAATACTTATTCGCGTTCTTTTATCGACGATTTCCATAACGCGTATGTTATTTCACCATAACGGACAGATCAAGGCCAGTTCCTGTCTCTCGCTGTGTTTTATCTCGAATTCGCAATATAGCATCGCCGACGTTTAATTGGGTGAAAGCGATGCGAACGACCGGACGGTGGAATTAATTAAGCGATTAACTTAGGTAGCTCGCGAGACTTCGTTGAGAGGTTAAGTTTCGAAATTGAGGACAAGAGACTCGGGGTCAGAGTTCGTAATATGAAAGTGACATGTAATTACACGCCGCTCGCCCACATATTTAGTACATTTCGATGTACGTGGTGAGCGAAGACCGAGGATCTTAAATAGAAAGTTTGAAAACGGTATTTTACATCGAATGAATATTAAAGGAATTATGCTAGGGACGATCGAACGAGCACGATTAAATTCCTGGCGGCGGCGCATCAGAAAAAAATGTTAGTTAATCCGAAGCGTCTTCGTTGCGTGCCTCTTGCACGACGATGCTCGATAAATCGTCCTAAACGGATTCCTTTGTCCTTCGTTTCCGCTCGATAAAAACATATACAAGGTCGCCCTGCATGCGCCGCACTTGGTCATTAATCGTTCGACACTTCAATAAACGCACGGCCTCAATTGAACGGAGCAGCAACATCCGACCGTGCCTTACGAACGAATCCAAAAGGCAAGCGGCAGACGCTCGTAGTCATCGTAAGAATAACACGACTTCGTTTCAAAAGTTACGGCAGAGACTTTCTCCCTCGTTCTCGCCACTGTTGTTTGGTAACGTTTAACACGTCGAACGTTTACCGATAGGAACTCCTATTACGATGAAATTATTATAATTACAAAGAATTACGTTGAGGATTACTTTGAAAAATTCATCGATTAAGTCAAAACGATAAGATCTACGATTAATTTATGCGTAATGAAAGACACGAATTTTTTTCGATAGTTATCTTACATTCCAATCAGATAATTTACCTCCTCGAAGGATATTTTAACATCTACCGCGTGTTTCGAAAGTTCGAAAGAAAAATTTCGGACGCGTGCATCTTCTCTCCCTCTCTGTTTCAAAGTGATGATCAAAACATCTTTCAAAGCATCGCCCGATATTTCACCAGTGTCCTATCCGTAATGTTTACTTTCCATGCTCGAAGCACACGTCGAAAGCGAAAACACGAATTCCTGAGCGGCACTTTCGTACAAGGAAGCCTTTTTTCTCCGAAGGAACGTATCCCCCTCGATACCAGATATTTTCTTTAGCTACGTCGTATGGTTTCCTACGCGGTGCTCCGAACCCTCGCGAACGGTGAAACCATTGCTCCAATGATCGATTCCAAAGGTAGGACACCGAAGCACGTATTTATCCTGCCCTTGTACAATATTTTAAACGATGCAAACCGTTCCTTCGTACCGAGTGTACTTCGATCTCGAAAGTTGATATTCCTCGCTGTCGCGGCAGCCTACGAAATTTTCCCTTTCAATTCAATTTTAACCTACTTCGTCGGATAACTTCATCATAATTCATTCGAAAGGAATATTCAACGAGCGAACTCTCCGTTATTCGAGAATCATTTGGCGTACTAGGCGCGCGAATATCTCGTCGTAGGCGTCTCGTACCTCCGATTCAGTTACACCTCCGCCTGCCGGATGCGAGCGAAAAACAAAATAGTTAATAGGCAGAAAGGCTGGCTGCTTCCGGTGCACCGAACGACATACCGAACTTCCATTTCACAGGAGTTATCGTGCGTGCGGTCTCTGATCGAGCGGAAGCGCTGTTTGTCGTGGAACGACGACTTCCTTCCGCGGATTCGTTCGACTTTTCCAGCGGATTTTTTTCGTCGCCAATGAAAATGTCACAAACACTTTGCCGTCTATACGTTTCCAAAAAGAACCTTTTCATCGCCCTCCGAACGAGATTCCGAACGAGAATTGAGAAAAAGACGGCTTCGTATAGATCGACCCTCACGTATGCGCGTATTTATGGGTGACTCGTTAAAGAAAGACGCTCTCACGGCACCGAATCTGTTTATTCATAACGAAGATAAATCTTCGAGGTTCTCCTGCGTCGATATGCGCACGCGTAAGTCTTTCGAGACGTTGAAAGATCGTCGGAGGCGATGCCGATCTCTCGACGATGCAAGGATCGTAACCGCTTATCCGCCTTCGAATTCGAGACGCTCGTTCGTACGCGCCGAGAGAAATGGGAGAAACGAACGGAAGGGCCGACAGGAAATGTAAATTACCCCGAGTTTACGTCGTTGTAATGCAAATCGCCATTACGAATTCGTCCGCCGAAATGCCGTGGCCGGCGCAGGCCAGGAAGTCGCTGGAATTATTCGCGAATCGAATCGAAAAGGCCGTAAAATCTTTCGACGCGTTTCATCGCGCGTCAGACCGCCTATCCACGAATCACGGTCAACTTGGGCGACCTTCCTTCTTTCTCGTCGTCCTTCGAACTTCGTCGCGATTCCAAGAGGGCCTTTCGAATCCATCGAAGCGGAGAAAACCGCGAAATACGTGGACGGTCGTCTTAACACTTTACCGACCGCTAGCGATTAAACGGCATACGCACGTCCGACCGTGCTTTTCTTCTGCTTAGATAATAATGCTAGACAAAATGTTGGATCTTACAGAGCAAGGCAACTATTTTTACTCCAATACTAAATAACGAATGACTGAAGTGACGACCGATTTGCCGTGGCGTCGGCGACGAAAGCCGATTAATAGGCTAGCGGTGGGCAAAGCGTTTAGTAGCGTCGCGGAACGAAGGCGTGCTCACGATCGATCGAAAAGCGCTACGTCGTCTTCGTCTTTGGCGTTAATCGTCGACCTCGCCGCGCCATTATTCAAGCGCGGGATCGTAATTAATAAGCTTCCGCACGAAACGAAGGTACTTAACGTGCTGCGTTGCTAATGGGCTTTCGCGATCGGAGGATCGCGTAACGATGATTCGCAATAAGATCGAACTAACAAGCCGTCGCATCGTTAATCGGATCGAACGGCTGAGGAGAGACGAAAGCGGCGCCTCTCCCTCCTCCTCCCTACCCCCTCGTCTTCCGGGAGATCCGATCCGAGATCGTTCTTTTCGAACGGTCGAGAGTGTCGTCGTGAAACGTCCGACGCAGGATGGTAGCTGTCTGGCGTCTCCCTGCACCTTTCGAACGAAGAGAGTTCACCCGCCATAACCCGGAGATATCTCGGCGCAAGAATTGCCGCGTGTGGGCAAACAGGCCCGAGGCTTCGTCCGCCCACGCGGATCGCGCTCGCCCTCGTCTACACGCGTGTACGAGCGGACGCGTACGTGAATCTCTCTCACCGAGGGCACCTATGAATGATATTACTGCTTGCTTGCGGTTGCTTCACACTCGAGACTAGATCTCTTCGCATTATCGTTAACATTTGAAAGTCGTAGCCGGTAACGGTGGCTCCAGCCTCGTCTTTTTCTTCTTCTTCGTCTTCCCTTTTTTTCTACGCTTTATATTTTCTTCTGGCTTTTTTCTCCTCTCTCTCTCTCTCTCTCTCTCTTACAGAGTTTCAGGAATTAGGACGAACCGTAATCGGATATCACGAATCCATCGTGCTTGGGATGAAGTTTAAACCAGATCGCCGTAGGCCGCCGCTACGCCGTTTACCGATTTCACGTGCCTCTGGGCTTCTAATCGATTACGAAAGATTTCGACGCTCGAACGCTGGTTTGGATCACGGATCTCGCGCGTGTTCACCGCCGCTCGCCGCGATTCTGTCGTATTGCTCGATTATTTAGTTAAACTTGCGAAAAGATCGCTTTGAGCGGAGGACAGTTTTTATTCGTGGCCAGTTTCAACACGCAACGCTCGAGATACTAAATATCCAGGAGTGTAACGCATAAATAGCCGGACAGGAGGGAACATTTCGAGATTGGATCGCTTCTATTTATTCTAAATCCGCAAAATTTATGCGCCACTCGAATTTCGAATGATTTAAAAGCGCGTGGATTTCTGCGCCTCTCTGTGTTCGAAGATGGTAACGGTACGCGTGTGTGGATGCGCTTAGTTTCAACGTACAGCTTGCGATAATACACAAGCGGCGATAGGTCCGACATCCAGACGGCGACGAACTTTTCCGACCGCGAATGGAAAACTTCCGGAGAACAAATTAGTTATTCAAGACGGTACAGTTAGCTGGAACATCCTGTATATTTATAGATTTATCTACGCGCTTCGTTCGTTCTTCTTCACCTCGAGAGCGTACGAACGTATTTACGTGCATCTTGATTCACGTCTCGTACGTGAAAACTTTCGTAAAAAATTCAAAAAAAAAAACGAATCCGACCGAGCTTCGAATCCTCTTAGAATCGTTCGTTCTAAGAGAGATCGAAAGAAGTTCGACGTACGCAAACGTCGAGGAACTTCGAAACTCGATTCGGGTCGCATCGACGGAATGAAAAAAAAACGTTAAGCGTCTCTCGATACAGCGTTCTTCGATTTTTCTACACTCGCGTACGAATAAAAATGGGAAAAACATTTGGTGGATCGAACGACGACTAAGACGCAAAGAAAGAGCTATCAACCGGCTGGAAATGTCCACGGACAGCCGGAGGAGTCCGTCTGTAAACGCAACGATCAGAGGCGCGCGGTTCGGTGATGCCTCCTCCTTTCATTATTTCTCCCGCGACTCTTTGTCGTTCTGGACGTTCGCGAACTTACGTGACCGGTTTATGCAAATAGGTGGCACTAGTTTACACGACGTCACCGGAACCAACCTTGCGCGTTGCGGTCTATCATTTATTCAGCGATGTGACGTGCGCCCGACTATGATTTACAAGGCAGATACACGGATAGAAACCGAGAGAAACGGACGGGGGCGAGGAATCGCCCTGTCTACATATCCAACGCGAGAGGGAGGAGGGAGTGTGAAACGGCTCGGGAGAGAGAGAGAGAGAGAGAGGAGAGAAAGAAAACCATTCCATGAACCTACCGGTGCAACCGAGCACGTCCGGCGTATCTCCTATGATTCATTGCGATTGTCAACGGGCATGCCTATCCGTCTATCGCGCTGGACGACGCCCCTTTGGCGCGACGATTCGCGCGTCGCGCATCCTCGATCAGCCCGACACCCGCCAGCCAAGGAAATTTTTAAGAGGAACGTCGAGAATTCGACGTGACGCTGCGTCGTCTCGCAGTCGCATTGTCCTCGGTATCCTCAACCTTATCCGCGTCACGCTGTTTTATTCGATCTCGCCGTCGACATCTCTCTTTTCGCATTTTTCGTGCAATTTCCAGGAGGATTGAATTAATTTCTTTTTTTAAGCCTCTTAGTGCGACGTTCTGCCAGCGGTACTAGCTAGAAATGCGAAAGGTTATAATTTAATATGATAAAATATGTCACCTCGGGGAAAAAAACATTACGATGCTATTGTTTTAGATATCCATATGTCGTTGATATAGCAAATTATAGCGCTTTTAACTTTGGTTTAGGTGTGAACGATATAAAAAACCTTCTTCTGTCTCTCGTCGCTTCGATTTCGTCGAGCGTGCGAGAGTTGGCGCACGGCAAGGAGACGTTTATGGAAAATTATCGCCGAACGGTATATTGCAATGCGGGCGTTCGAACGGTCAGCGCGAGATAATACAGTGTCAGGAAACGAATGTCAAGCTCTTTGAATGTCCTGTCGGAACAATTGGTCCTAATCTCATTTGAGTTTAACTAATAGGTGTCGTCGGCCATTTGACTGCCACGAAGAAGAGTGTCGTTCATGGCGCTAGTGTCATTCGACTTGGTCGATCATGGCACAAAACGATTACAGTGTGTCTGTATTCTTTTTTTAATCCAGTGACATTGATTTCGCTCTCTCTTGCTGATTAATTTCTCAGCCAGACGTACGTTTCAATTTCGTCTCTTAATTATTTTACCCTTCAAATACAATATATATTATATGCGTTTATATACGTTCCATGTCACGTCGCTGTTCTATTTTTTTCTCGTTTTATTATCATAACGTCAAAAGAATAAGATAACAGACTGGAAACACCAAGTATTGTCCCGCACGGTAATTTATACTCGTGGCGCGAAGTCCCGTTCAGCAGTGGCGTACAGTTCCACCGTGGCGAAAGGGTTAATGGGACACGTCTGTTCCACTTGTCTTTTACGCAATTCAATTTCGGATGGCTTTGTCACGGCGGAAGGAAATTCGTGGAAATATTTAATACTCCGTGGAATATCTACCTTTTCGAGGATTTTTCAAAGTCACGATAATTTTCTGTGTTCCCTTGAAAATATTTTTAACGAGGTTTCTACGCCACGGTTGTAAGCGCTGTTTTTTTTTTTTCTGCGGATGATACGAGGTCGTCGCTTCGTACGGCGCTTATTAATCAGATTTAACCGAGTGCAGTATGTCATTGTGCTTACGTTCGTTTAATATCTCCCAGAAATTTCCCGTCTGGCGCAAAAGTATTAAAAATCTGATATCATTGTTTGCAATACGTACGCGCTTTATCCACGCACCAATCGTAGTAGGTGCACAGATAAAATCGTAATCGCGCTATATCGATCGCGAAATTTCCCCTACCGCATTTGTCATGCGACGAACCGTTTAACGAACGGTCGTTAATCCTGCCCCGTTGCAAATATTATTTTCGATTAAAATATATCATCGAATTCATTAAAAACGTACGTACGTAGCGACGATCAAACGGGTCGATAAATTTCCCGTCGTATCGTTTCATAATTTTGCCAAGACGCCTCGATGAAGTTTCGTAGGAAATCGTCGTGAAATTTCGTTTCTCGTGTTTATCGCCGCGTGGAAAGATTTCCTCTTCGTCAAAGAGTTGAAACGGACGACTCCGACCTTGAATAAAGATTCAAGCACAATCGCGAATGAGAAATCGGGCGAGGACGGACAGGACGGAGAATTTTCGGTGCTCGCTGCGGCAAAGCGAAAGAAAATCAAAGAAACTAGGAGAGAAACGTGGACGAAGTTAACGAAGTTGTCGCTTTCGCGTGGAATAAACATCTACGCGACGGAACAAGAGGAAAATCTTTCCTCGAGGCTATTGCGCGCGCTAATCGTAGGTATAATAGCCTACATCCTGTCTCTCGTACGTACCAACTGGCATCTTTACGAACGAGATTAGAAATGTCATATCGAATTATACTTTGAGGTTGAGACTCGTCTAATTCTGTCAATCAAGCGACATTTTTCCGGTAGATGCGGTGCTCGCTTGCGGTAAGACCGCACCGCTGCCGACCATAATGAAGCTTCCTTTAATTAATTTCTTCTTTACGCGTATCGCGTTTCAAAGACTTCGTATAAAAATGCCGCGTCTATCCCGGAGCTTGGCACACTCGTTAGAAGATATTCGTTCGACGAAGCGGACAGGATCGTTTATATCTGCAACCTCTCGCGACGGAATCGTAACCGTGTTAAATCGAAGGCCGCGACGCGATTAAACTTCAACCGTAATTGGTTGTAAAGCGCGCGGCTTCGTCCTCTCTGTCGCTTTTAACGAGCGGCGAACTACGAACAAGGCGAGACGATCTCGACTGCGTCGCGACGAAATCGATGGTAACCGCGTTGCGCGCGAGCTGCTTCCACTCGAATCGAGAGGAATCTCGAGAGGAAAAACGCGATAGATACGAAACATTCGGAGTAAAAAAACAGTAAAAAAAATTCTCCGTTACGATGGCCTTATCATCGAAGGCGTAGACGTACGCAAAGCGCGTGTCTCACGTTTTACGTGCTTCCGCGTTTAAAATAGCCCTCCTAGTCCCCAGACACAAAGTAGCCACGGCGTATAAATAGACGGACGCTGCGCGCATAAAAGAATTTCTAACGAGATACGTGACAGGGCAAATGCAGCACGAGACGTCGTTGTTGACATGACGTAACGAACGATTTCGTAAGAGAGACACGGGCGTGTTCTCGATCGGAGCGTGTCTCGAGGAAGGAGGGAAATTCGTGAGGCGCGAGGAATCGAATCGATTCCGATCGGAACAGGAAGCGGCGAAAATCCTTCGTCGCTCCGATTCGGTCGAGGTTCGTTGGAAGGAAGGGAACGTTTTCCAAGAAGTTCTCGTTAATCTCGATGCGATCTTCGAGGCAACGAGTCGGACCAGTAGCGGTACCGTGCTTCCTCCTCTCCTCTCCTCTCCTCTCCTCTCCTCACTTTTCTCTCGTACTGCGGTCTCGCGAATACGACGTAGGGACACGACGCGGACGCGAATGCACGATCGCCGTCCGCGTTATGCCCGTGTTCGAGTGCCGCGCATCGAGGGTCAGTGTACCGCGTGGGCCGTGCTGGCTAAAACTCGGAAGCAACGTGCGCGCCTCGGCTACGATAATGTCGAGGACTTGCCTCGAGAAAGGGAGGATCGAGGAAACGAAGACGGTCGAATCTTTTCTTATCCTGCGAGACTCGCGCTTGCGTTTGCGAAACGGCGCTAATAAGCGCCTAAGATTCGTGCCAGGGAAAATTGGCTTCAAGAGCGACAGAATCGCATCAGGCTTGCGTTCGCTCTTCCTTTCATCTTCGAACGAGACTCTTCGCCGCGTCGGAATCTTTCCATTCTCTACTCGTGCGCGCGCTTGTGCTCGTCTTTCCTTCCATCTTGAAACGTCCGTCGTTCGATAACATCGCGTTTTCATTATTGGCTAACGCGTTTAAGCGCGCAAACGCGCCATCGTCTTTTGAAATACTCGCGGACGCGTGCAAGGAAAACAGTGGTACGTTTTTCTTCGCTCTTTCGATCGCATGGCGCGAGAGAAATTTTGACTTTCTCGTCGCTAGGTCGCCATAAGGTTGCTAGACCGAGCCGTTCACGCTACGAGGGATCTTCGACACCGCGCAACGGTCGATTTTCCAGGGACAGGTGCGCCCCCGGTACAGATGCGGGACGATCGAAGGCTCCAATCGACCGCGAGTCGAGTTAATTTCCACCGTCGCGTCCTTCAATTCTTACGAAACTTCTTTCGCGGACGTTCGATTAAAATCGCCAATCAACCCCTTCCTGTACTTTAACGAGTCTGACCGAAACACGAATATCACGAGCCAGGTTCGCGGGCAGAAAATCGGACGCGGAAAAATTGCTTCTGATAACGAAACCGCCGATAGTAGCGATCGAGTTCGACTCCTTGTTTACCGCGCGTCGATCCCAACAGCTTGGACCCGGACTTCATCATCGAGCTAAATGGCACGAGAGGGGGTTAAAATCAGTTTCAGGGACGGCGGTCGGTCGATTTCCAGGCTCAGATGCGCGTAAGTGTCACGAGGAACGGAAAGACAGGACCCTGTATTCGAGCTGACAAAAACGCTCTCTCGATTCGAGTTCGAAAGTGTCTCCTCGCAACGCGATACACCATCGGTTCCGCGGTCGGAAACCGCGAAGCTGCTACGATACGAAGACGTTACAATAACGGTACGCAGTTTTAACGCTATCGATAATGGTTACACTGACGTAGATCCGCTGGAAGAGACACGGCGCACGCCAAGAGTCGCCTCGCGACGGAGGAAAGACAAAGAGGCGAGGAGAGCGCAGCGCCTTTTATTCGCGACTTAACGGAGAGCAAAGACGAACCGATCGACGGAGTACGACGCGCACTTCCTGCCGGCCGATCGCTACTTGTTGCACTGGACGTCGACGCGACTTCAAAGGGTGCACCGTCCTTCTTCTCCGTTTGGTATCCGCCCCCGAATGCCGATTGCCGCTGGCATTTAATTATCGTTCCGCTCGTACGCGTTGCCGATCTCTCGTCGTTCAACGTCCAATCGATTGAGATACCGCCAACCGCGCCGGTGAATTTGCGCGTCTACGAGCCTACGATTTTCTCTCCGTTCCTCTCTTCGTCCTACGTCGCTTCCGGAAGGTTTCGACGATACGTCCGGAACAGACGGCGGAACGATTCGCTCTTTGGTCGCGATCTGTTTTGGAGTCGAGTATAAAGCGCAATTTTTGTAGAGTCACAAAATTTGTACGACGAAGATACGAAGGATTTTACGAAAGGCCAATTATTAGCGATAACGATGGCGTCGCAATTATCGCGGAAACAATTTTTATAATTACTATTCTACCGTCCATTCGTCTCTGTCCGTCGAATTTCGCCGATAATCGTAAAAATCGAGTCGGCGTGGAATCGACCGAATCGATCGCTCGTTCGTAAAACACGGAGATATTCAACATCGAATTCTTCGGCTACCGGGTACACGGAGAATAGGATAAAGTTATCTCTAATTAAAATCTCTCGTTACGATCGCGTTTATTAAAGGTATCAGACTGGATTTTGGTTCGTCACGGTACGTACCGACGTCATTGGCGTGCAAACGAGAACGAACCGAGGGACGAGGATCGATAAGCCGGCCCGATTTATAAGTATTCGCGGAGTCGTTTCTTTTCGTGTCCGCGGCGTCGTGCTTCCTAACCCCGCCGCCAAGTTATTGTACCATCTTGGGCTCTCCGGTCATGTCAGGCTGGCTCCACGAACGATCTGATAGGAGCTCATTGTCCTCGGCGTCATCGTTGTGTACGACTACACGAGTCGTCCCTCTTCGTGCCTGAATAAAATCAACGACAGTTCCACCGCGAGATGTACGATGCCGAGTCGATGCGCCGAGGAACTTTCAGCTTTGCCTTCTCTCTCTGCTTCTCTGGACACTGATAAAAACGTCTAGCGTACGGTCGAGTCGTTGCTGTTTAATCAAGGCGTAGCTTCGATCGATATCGCCATCGAGAAACGGTACTTTTCGTTTATCTTCGATGCCTTTCGTAAGAACGGTACGAACGTTTTCTAGGGACGATCTTAATCGAAAAATATTGTTTCTTTCGCGTTCGACCCGCGGCAAAAGCCATTTCGCCGCCGTTCCTTTGATGTTCAGTCGGACGGAGGAGGTGTATTTATTACGGCCGCAAGCCATAAACCTTCCTTTCGATTTGGCACTAACGAGGTCCCCCCCCCTTTACGTCATAACGTTCTCATTCGGCGCACGATACGCCGAATTCTCTACACCACGCTCTGCCCCAATTTTATCGTCGCCACGCGAAAGGAACCACACCATGCGTTCGATATTCGATCGAACGCGATACGAAGTGATTCGAACGTTTCGTTTTTTCCTTCCTCTTTTTTTTTTTTTAATTTCGACGAAGGTGTTTGGACGAATGCGACCAAGCGCGTCGCTTCGAATTCGTCTTCGTCCATCCAGGCTCGGTCGAACGCCGAAAAATCGCGTCGTAAATACATTTCCAGACGGTTGAAAGCGTGCCAGGAGACCGTGAAGGAACGAGACGCTTTTTTATCGCGATATATCGTTACGTGATTCGCTATTCTGCCAAGAAGAGGGAACCAAATTTTTATAAGTCGACGTACATTAATCCTGAAGAATGGAAAGGTCTCTTCTTTGCTTTGAGAAAAGGATTCGCCTTTTTTTTTACCGCTCGAAGTTACGCACGCGTTTCGTTATAATTTATCAGGATTTTATCGGCGGCCTCGCGGATCAACGTATTTACCCGTAGTCGCGCGTTTCTTCTTGGGAAAACGTAAGAAATATTTTACGCGCGCTTAGCATTCTTCCGTCTCGTGTCTCGCGTCCGTTGGAGGTTGGAAGACTCTCGAGATAAATCGTTACTTACGTTCCGTCGCCTCGAGTAACGTCGATCCACCATGCGCCGCTATTAAAGAATTAAGAAGGATCGCCGCGTCCACGAGGGATACTCGTCGATAACTCATACGCTATTAACTCCTCCTAGCTCTCTTGTCTAGTCCGGCTCGATGTCTCCGTCTTCTTTCCCTTCGTTCGGAGTTCGCTGTTAAGTGCCGTTCGACGAAAGCACAAAGTCGATACGACGACCTCTCGTGTCGAGTGACACTCGATATGGAGACACGGTAAAGGGTCGAACGGCTTTCCTTCGGGACGAACCGTGTATTTTGAAGTAAATATTGAATACCATCCGGTATGAACGGAACTGAAACGGTTTCCATTGGATCGGAGGCGTATCGTTGTTTCCACGATGATTCACGTCGTTACGGTTACGCTGTCGTCACGCGTTACGGAGCAAAACGCAGCTGCGTTCCCGATCTTTTACGATCCTTGATCTTGCGAATTAATCGATTCCGCGGTCGCGTTACGCGATGGAAACGTGCCTGCCGAGTCGAAGCAACGACACTGTCTTTTTCGAAGCCTTTTATCGTTTCGTCCGAGACTCTACATATCGTTAAGAGTTATTGTAATTAATTATGATATTAAAAATTATATTACAATTAATTACGATAATTATTATTATCATCGAGACGCCATCGAGTCGTTCGAGATGTTCGACGTCGCTTTCGTTATTTACACTCCGTTCTTCGAAACTAGTGAATGCGAAAGGTAGAATCGCGTATTTATCCGATTCTGGATATTCTCCTCGTTCGTATCGATTCCTCGAGGTGTATCGGACGGTACGATCGAAACGAATTCTCCGTTCCCACAAGAGGTAGGACACGGCCGCCAGGCAAGCTACTAATTTCACGATACTTTCCTAGCCGCTACAGCCATAAAACTCCGCAAATGCCTACGCTTCGATTCCGAGGGAATAACGATTCTGTCGATTGACGGTTACCTAAGACTCCGCCGGACATCCAATCACGATTCAGCAAGGACTTCTACGGCAAACGTTTCATGAATAATGCAATCCCATTATCCGGATAACGTTTTAAACGATAGGAAAGCGGCGAAGTCGCGAAATTCGGAGCTCGCGAACGCGCGTTATTTTGGCCTCGTTTCGACCATGCTCTAAGGATCGGAGGTGTCCTCCGCGATCGAAGCCAATCGGAGGAGCGACGTCGAGGCGAGGAAGATTAAAAACGGCCGTTCGTAGCCTCGTCTCGGATAAAATCTCCGAGAGCGTGGTTGCTAGGAGAGCCGTTGGTACGAAGCGCGCGCGATCGGTAACACGATCTCCAAGCACTTTCGTTCCGAGAGCCACGGAGAATCAGGTGCATCCGCGTGTTGGGCGTCGGCGGATAGACCGAGGAAGAAGAGCCGCGGTGTTATAAAACGGCGGAAATTTATAGAGACGAGGGTGACCGGTAGTGAATGGCCCGAGAGATCTCGGAGACGGTGGGGCCACGCGCTTTTCGTGACGCTCGTTTTTCGTGGTCCCCCTCGGGCCTTGCTGGACCTGTACGAGGGACTGGTCCGCGATCTACCGTAACCGCATTCCTCCTTACCTCGCTTTGCCTCTCGCTACGGAGCCACCCTCCTCGTCGAGCCCCTCCCACCTCCCTGCCTCCCTTCGTCCACCGGCCTTCCTCCTCGGTCCTTCTCCCTTTCATCTTCCACTTCTTCGTCCTTCGTGTATGCCCCTTCTCCCCTCCCTTCGAACCTTCTCCACGGTCTCGGTTCCTCGATCTTGCTCTCTCTTTCTCGGTTCCTCGATCTTGCTCTCTCTTTCTCTTTCTTTCTCGACGATCCTCTCGTCGTCCCTTTCTCGTTCGTCTCGCTCCTTCTTTCTCCTCTCGCGGCCTTTATTCAGTCCTTCTTGGCGTTAGTTCTTTCTCTGCTCGTTTTCTTCTACCTCCTTCTTCTTACTCCTCTTC